>OX463842.1:3357190-3455693 GCA_949825065.1 Odontocerum albicorne | reverse complement strand
AACTACGTATCTACGTTTCGTAGAGGGCTACGGCAGTACGTACCGTAGATGGGTATCGAGATAGGGAGGGGACTGGCGTATGGGGAATTATGTAAAGTGGAGATTTAACACCAGTGAGTGGAAGGCTCTAATTTGATATTCAAGATGTATCTACAGAATATTATTTTACCAATTGGATATTTTTATGACTATTGCAGTAGGGGAAGGTAACGTGGTGTGGAAATTTCAATAAACGTGTGAAAATTTTAGGGTTCAATGAATTTTTGGCAAGGGAATTTAAAATATTTGGAAACATTATTTTTTTTTAAATTTTACTTTCGTTGCATGAAGTACAAACTATCGGATTGATCGCCATATGGGAACGTTTTACAAATTTCCAGAAATATGTCAAATATGTGTAAAGACAAAAACATGACAGGACTCCTTTTTAATAAAATTTGGTACCAACGGAAATCCAAACCCGTGTTTTCTGGTCAATTTTATGTAAAATGTATCAATTTGACTACAGGGCAACAAGTTAAAAATTAATTGCAAATTAAAAACACTGATTTTAGTTCTATTATTTTCTATATTAATAAAGAATTTAAGTTTAATTCCAGAAAAGGATTAAATTCTTTTTTTTTCAATATCTTAAAATGTAAGTTTTTGATTGTTTGTGCGAGACAAAGTCTTCATTCAAAGTATTACAGACTTTTTGTATTTAAAGTTAAGGCATTAACGTTGTGGAGGTTTAAATACATTGTAATTTATTTTATCAAACGGTATAACCCTACCCTTAGTCTTGTTTGTGCTCACCTGAAGATGAGGTGAAAATCTTGAAACCGGTAGGGTTATACCGTTACAAAAAAGTGGAATTAACAGTGTTTGATAAAATAAATTACAATGACTTATTATTATGGATAAAAATGATAAAATTGTTGCAAAAACAGCTAGACATACAAAAATGAAAAGGTGATCGAGTCAATCACAAGGAGCAAGCAATACTTTAGAGAAGCAGCAACACGACGACATGCTATGATAACCTCGTTTCTCTTGTATTAGTGTTGACTAGATTTTCATTTTATGGATAGAAGAAAACAGTAGATAAGTTCATCATATATCATTGGACTAGCAAACCTTAATGATCATTAAAGCGGTGGAAATAAATATTAAATAAATAAAATCAGTATTCTAATTTTTAAAAGTTTTTTCTTTCTTGTTATTTCAATAGTTTTCATAATTGAAATTATTACAATATAAAAAAAATGATTATTATAGCTAAAATTATACACAGGTCAACGACTCAGGTATTTCCAGTGAAGTGCTCAGTGGTGTTAATGAATATAAATAGTCAGACAATAAAGTACGTCAGGATTTATGACCCTGACAGCCTTATTCAGCGCTGGGCATGCGAGGATCCTTCAGGAGCCTTCCCCTAAGTGATAATTTACATACTCTCGCAGGAAGTACACCCACTGTTTTTATGGGTTCACTAAATCTATTTCACTCTTCCGGTATTGAAATCAAATTTGTTACGAGGGGTGAGAAAGGAAATATTTTTTCTTTGATAAAATACATTTTTGGTCTATTAGATTTAATTTGTTTGAAAATAAAAAGGGGGAGACACTTCCTACAAAAAACTCAACATATTTTTATTGCATTTTTTTAAAAGCTTGAACCTCAAAGATATCCGTAGCATACTTGGTACAATGTCTGCCTTCTAATCTTGAAGTTATGGGATAGATTTCTATTGGTAAACAGTTCTTAATTCCGTTTAGTAAAAGCTCGATAACTAGTAACTATGGGGTGTGTACAAGTAACATATATGGAAAAAAGGATTCAACCCCCACATGTCATTTGTTTTAAAGAAGGATAACGCTACTCAGAATGGACTTGTATTTAATCGTTTTTAAGACGGTTTTTATAATAGAAACGTACATTTAACTTCTTTGACATTTTCGCAAATAATATACGAGGTTGCAATTTTTCGATAATTCAAACGAACGAAACGTGTCCTTTGTGCAAATATACGTCAGATTGTTCCTCCAATCTCGCTAAACGTTCTTTGAATTGTCCGCTTTGAATGGAATATCTCGTGCTTTTTGAAATCCTTTTCCAGAGACAGAATTTAGTCACTTTATGGGAGAATTTTTCATCACCTTTTTGTCTTAAAAATCGCGGAAGTTAAGTAATTGGACTTGAAAATATTATTGGAGAGCACAAAACCTTTTTTTAAATTTTATCAGCAATCAACATTCAATTACTTTTGAAGAGCATCATTACCAACACCATCACACCGTGTTCCTTTTAGGATAGGCAAAGAACAAATCACCATTTCATACTTTCCCAGCATACATTTTTTGCTTCTGTCCCGCCCATATGTTATACCTCGCCAGGAATATTCTCCTATTAAAAAGGCTTTTCGCTCTTTCAAAATTTGGTCTTGTCACGTGTTTCTTTGTCTCCCAAATATCTCGTTTCTTCTATACCACTTGTTTAGATTATTTTTGTAAATGTTTCATTCAAACAGTTACAACCTTAATTTTCTGTGTTGTTGAGCCATTTTAATGCTCCTTTATATTAGGTGTTAACATAAGTTGTGTCCGTTTTTTTCAACATAAAAATGAGCACTAAAAGTAAAACAAAATGGTGAAGATTATACGTCATTCGAAAGAAAATTTTCTGCTCTACAAGATATTGTGTTTGCTTTTACGTTACAGATATTATTTTATTTGATAGGCCTTAGACTATGGAGGTATACAAGCGTTTTAACAACTTAATAATATAAGTAGTCTATCACTGTGTAAAATTGCTGTAAAAAACTAGAACACCTTTTAAAAAAAATATTTCAGTTCCAAAATATAGACGTTTACGAGTGTCTTATATTTTATGCAAATTAACAAAAAAAAAACTTATTTTACCTACGCATAAAGTAAAAAGTTTTAAAAAAATACTCTTCAAAAGAATGTAACAAGAGTTAAGAAGTAATCCACAGGATAATTGCCGTAGAATACACAAGGATTAGTGTTGTGAAACTCCCAGGAGGCGAGGCGTGGATCTGTAGCCGTGAAGAACGATGTCAACCATCCTGTAAGGAGCTGGTTGCTGTAAGGGAGAAGGGGAGGGGGTGGGGTGTCACGTGGCGGCGAGGAAGTTGTCTCAACTCGGAGAGGATTCTTCGGGAAACTTAGGGCGACATCTGTTGACGACCGGAACTTGCTGAGCGCTGGTGCCATCAACTCGACTCACTCAACCGCGGACTGAGGAATAAACAAGCTTCTCTGCGAAATAAATATTCCTATTAATAATCATAATTACTTAATGGCATCATTAAACAATTAAATTATACCTTTTTTTTCATTTTATTTAATGAAACGATCTTACTACTATATAATTTCATTTTTATTATTTGACAAAAATCAAAACACTGATTTTAAGATCTCGTGAATTTTTTTCTCTATTTTCTTCTTCTTCTTCTTATTTTAGGCCTGTTATAGTCCTGCATCATTGTTTCCCTCTTGTGACGTCGACTGCCAGCTGTCTTTCCATATTTTGGGAGGTCGTCCTGGAGGTCTTCTTGCTTGGAGGATACTGTCCCTTGCCATTCTTACGGCTCTTTTCTATTCTGTATTTTTATATTTCGATTCGTGTCTTTTTCTTTATCGCTTGCTCGTCTGCTGTGTATATCAAACTCGTCTCACCACCTGTCTCCAGACCTGTCAGTCCCGTGTTGAATGTAGCGCTTAAAGAGGATTCTGTCAACTCCTTTATTTGATTCTCTCGCACGCCTTCCCTCAACTGTCTCCGCGATCACCAGCTTCTACAGACCTCGTCATTTTATTCAACTCGTGTTGCCTGTTTAAATATTCTTAACTGTAAGTAAGTATTCATTCTTTAAGATAACATAACCTTAATCTTTTAAGTAGTCATCCTTTAAAATAACAGAATCTTAATCTTCAGCAATATTTTTCATATGATAGAATTGTATTATTTTAAATTGATTTGAGTTATATTTATACATAAATGAAATCTCTTAATGAACAGATTATTATCGTCTTATTGTCATTATATTGTATTATATAAGAAGTGAAAATAATTGTACTGAATACTATAAAAATGTAATACTCAAAAATCAATACTTATTGTACTGTATTACACTTTTGTATTTTCATGCGACAATCTCTTCCAACCAACCAGAAAAATGTTCCAAAAATTAATAAATTGATCCTTTTTTTTTAATCTGTATTCTAATGGATATCAAACCCGCAATCCTCGGGTTGGAAGATAGGTGTTTTAGTAACCAGGCAACGGAGGTCACTTCTAAGTGTTTAAAGATCCTCATGCCGAGAATGGCCTGTACCGTGAAATGTATGTTTCTTTTTTATTTTCTGGTCTTTAAGTGAGCCGCAAACTCACAGGCCACAGTAAACTTGCACATCAGCTAACTCACCGGCCACAGTAAACTTGCACATTAGAAAACTCACCGGCCACAGTAAACTCGCACATCAGTTAACTCATCGGCCAGAGTAAACTCGCACATCAGCCAGCTCACCGGCCACAGTCAACTCGCACATCAGCAAACTCAGCGGCCACAGTAAACTCGCACATTAGAAAACTCACCGGCCACAGTAAACTCGCACATCAGCCAACTCACCGGCCACAGTCAACTCGCACATCAGCAAACTTACCGGCTACAGTAAACTCGCACATCAGCAAACTCACCGGCCACACCGCTGTAATGGATCCGATGGTACACAAAAGTGTACCATCGGGGCATACCGGCGTGTTTTTAAAATTTCTTTGAAATAATAAATATGAAAGGAGTCATAGGTACCTTTATACCCCCGAATACAAAGCAGTAAAAATAGAGGAAAGTAGTGGAGTTTACTTTGAAGTACGGAAGTCAAACTTGGACTTGACAGAGGAAAGGTAAGGGTAAATTTTAAAGGGTAAATCATTCTTTTAAAACTATTTAACTATTTCAATGTTGTCTCAACTATTTCATTTCCCATTTGTCATTTTGTAAAATTTAGACTCCTTTGAGGCTTTTCTTTTTTTCGTTCTTGCTGACAGTTAACCAGAGGTGGTATACGAGTATATGGGTTTACTTTTTATTTTGTTTTCTGACATACGTTTTTTTTATTTTTATTTATTTATTCTTTAATCTAGATATGCTGGGGTGTGGGATGGAAGCCCCCCGATGCCCTTGCGGCCGGGCTCGCCCTACATTGGTGGGGTGTATCTCGGCCGGGGGAATGTTTGTGGGATGAGCCCGGACCTTTTAATGTCTTCTCTCTTGAATGTATTTTTTTTGTCATCTATTTATTTTCTACGTTTTTTTATATTCTTGTTCTACGTGTTCAAGGGTGTGGGCTGAAAAACATCTGGTGTCCCCGTGGCTGGGTTCGCTATATATTGGTGGGGTGTATTTTGGCCGAGGGGATGTTATTAGAAAAGCCCAGACCTTTTGAAAGCTTCTGTATTTAATGTATTATCCGCAATTTATGTGTTTTAGAAGTGTTATTTAAATATATTTTGTACATACTATGTTGCTGTCAATAAACCGATATTTATTTATTTAAATTCATATTAAGAAAAGGCGTGCCTTAAGGAACATTTGGAGAGAGTCGGAATGAAGATACCAGAAATGAATACATGAATGAAATGAATGTTTTAATTAAGATGAAAAAAGAGCTTTAAAATGAGTTGAACACGTGGAGAGAGAGAAAAATGATTTGAGCACGTGTAGAGAGAGAATAATGATTTGAACACGTGTAGAGAGAAAATAATGATTTGAACACGTGTAGAGAGAGAATAATGATTTGAACACGTGTAGAGAGAGAATAATGATTTGAACACGTGTAGAGAGAGAATAATGATTTGAACACGTGTAGAGGGAGAATAATGATTGGAACATATGGAGAGAGAGAGAATAATGATTTGAACACGTGGAGAGAGAGAATAATGATTTGAACATATGGAGAGAGAGAATAATGAAATAATGAATATGCGAGTCAAGTAAGAAGTGTAAGGTGTGCGTGGAAAAGGTAGACCGAGTAAAACGTGGCTGGACCGAATATGCCAGATTTTGAAAGAATGTAAAGTGAGAAGTATGAATAATAGAAGATTGTGCATGACGAGATGTATGATGAGGAGGAGACGAAAGTTGTGTGCTTGGATAGAAAAGTTAGGAAATCTTTTCTCTCTGCCTATTCCCCAAGGGACACGGCGTGAAGATATGTACGAATATGTATGTTATGTAGTATAATTTCTATCTTTTTTTTGTGTTTTAATTTCTCACTTCATCATAATAACAATTACGTATCTACCATATGTACCATCATGCCATTTCCTTTTTGGGCTAGGTAGTGCGAATAGATCACTAGACTTTCATAAACTCAACACATTAGACTTAAGTTCATATTCATCCCTAATAACTTGATTCCGTGTTCAGCCATCCGATGTTTTGTTCTATGTTGTTCGAGTATTTTTTAGTGTTTTTCAAAGATTTCCACGTTTAAGCTTTATTTCCATACATCATAGTTGATACTTAAATACTGTTGTGGGCATCTTAGTTAATTTCGACATTGTCTGGTTTAAGCATACATATATATATGTTTAAGTGTCTCATTGTCTTTATTTCCTATCGCTATACGTCGTTCGATAACTCTTACATTATGTGAGAAAATACTACCCATATTACAGGATTGTTCAACTTGCTCCAATAGTTTATTGTTTACGCATATATCATATTTACTTCTTATTCTATCAACATAAATAAATATATTATTTCGTTTCACATATTTGAATATTTTTTATTGTTACTTAAATAAAAAATTCGGATAAATTAAATATGTAAAATGTGTCGGCGCAGTGTCCCGGCGATTAGTTTCGTGGAGTGGGGCTCGTCACGTGCCCGCGCCGTGCATTAGCGCTCTGGGCTTATCGGGGATGTTTCCATCTGAGACGTGTGCGCTGAAGGAGCGTACAGCCGTTCTGATAAATCTACTTGTTAATGGGGACAACATACCTTAAATGACTTAATAAATTATTTGAAAAATATCACCTTTAATTTATGTCACATATTTCTCTATTTAATTTTTGCGATTATTTTATTTTACACTTCTTGGTGCTAATTTTGAACAACATGTACACATATACATATCATCAAGCCATTTTCATTGTGGGTTAAGCAAACAAAATAATTTCCAATCTTTTCTGTCCAAATACACAACTGTCTCCTTCTCTACATTCATAAATATCGTCATCCAAAAGCTTCCACTATTCATACCTCTCACTTTACCTTTTTTTCCAAAATCTGGACAACGTGATACAGCCAAGTTTTCCTGAGTCTACCTTTTCTACGCATATCTTGCATTTCTAACATTTACACTCGCTTATTTATTATTGTGTTGCTCATTCTCTCTACAAGTCCAAACCACCTAATTGATTATTTCTCCATCTTACTTAAATTATAAAATTTAGTCATGAAATAATTTATTTTTTCTGCCTTGTTTCATACATTGACACCACATTTTGTATATGAGATACGGGATTTGGGTGTGATCTTTGATGAGAAGTGAAGTTTGTTCCGTAAATGTCACAGGCATCGCTGCTAGGGCAATCTCTACTCTAGGATTCATATCAAAACTGCACACATATTTCAATGGATATGTTGTTTATAGTTAAGGCATTAACGTTGTGGAGGTTTAAAGACATTGTAATTAATTTTTATCAAACACTGTTTATTCCACTTTTTTTGTGACGGTATAACCCTACCGGTTTCATGGCTTTCATTTTATCTTTAGGGGAGCACAAACGAGATTTGTTTGTGACAAGAAATGTGTGTCTAAGATTCATTTTCAACCTACGAAAGTACGACCATATAACTTCATACCAGAAGGCATTGAACTAGTTGAATGTTAGAAAAAGACGCCAAATTTACATACTGTCTCTATTGTACAACATCCTTAACTGTCCCGCCGCACCCTCTTATCTCGCCGAAAATTTTCAGCGTCTTTCCAATCATGGATTAGCGCTACTGGCCTTTTAAGTTCACCGCTCCTCTTTCTTTACGTCGTCCTTTACTGTCCATGCAGTGAGACTCTGGAATCAGTTACACACCATTATAAGACTCGCTCCGTCCTTGGCATGCTTTAAGAAGCGACTGAAAAAACTCTTAATTTCTAGTCAGTAAAATAACGTGTTTCATTCCTGATTTTTCTTTACCTTTCCTCTCCACCACCCCTTCCTTTCCTTTTGATTGATGATATCTCACTTTATATGAAAAATAATGTTCGGGTGATTGTCCGTCTTTGTGGGGTTCGTGGACATGATTTACTTTTGTCTAGTTGGTTGGAAGAGATTGCCGCCTGGCAATAATCCTGCCTGGTCGTAATGTCACTGGTCATGACAATGTTGAGTACGATACAACTGAGTAGTCACCCTACTACGGTGTCCACATATACATTATTGTATTAATTAATTCAAGTGTCGCGAATGGATTGATTTCAAACTTTGTCTGTTTCTATTCAAGCCCCTTAATGGATTGTCTATTGTATTTTCTTAAACTGTGCCTGAGAAATGTTCCTTTGGAGAGACGTATGATAGAACTTTGAAGCCTATTTCTTTTTTATCTAATAAACTGATTGATCCAAATTGATTCAAGAGGGTGGGTTATTATAATAGAGCTTTTGTCGTTGGTGGTCCTGTTCCGTGGAATGGTTTCCCTCTTAGTCTTAGATAGGCACATATGGTTGATGTTTGCAGCTTTGGGGAGAACATAAAGACGACCCTTTGAAGAGGTCTTATCAAAATGTATGATTGTACATAAATACTACATACACACACTTTACTACACCTAAAGCAAAATGTGTTACTATCACATATTGGAAGAATTGCAATGGTTTCGTTCGACATATTTTGGTAACTTTTCTGCGATTTTCCTACCAAATAAGTATTTCCGAACATATGTACTCGTAGATACGGAAAAGTTCCTTATGTAATGGCCGTAGCCAACATACTCGTACATTCCTATTCATTCTTCACTCTTCATTCTCATATATTCACTCTTCACTCTTCACTATTCACTCTTCATTCTCATATAGAGATATCGTAGATATTCCATATCTACGATACCTCTATATGAGAGAGTTCGGTGTATATCCATGGCTTTATCCTACTCAGTTCCTGCTGGGCATGCTCGGGTATAAGTCCTTGAGCGTAAGAAGAGATGTGCGTCTCCTGGTATACGTTGTCAAACTCGTTCGAGGAGTTGTGAGCTGTCCAGTATTACTACAAAGATTAGCGTTAAATGTCCCTAACAATTACACAAGACTGCGCCGGCAAGAACTGTTCTCAATAACATACGCAAGAACGGGTCTTCCAGCCGCTATGCCTGTTGGAAGGGCCTTAACTCTTCTGAACGTGACTGCTTCGGATATTGACATATTTCATATCACATTACCAAAAACAAAAGTAAATTTTCTTCTTAGATTGAGCGCGTTAGAAAGCACTCATCAACACACCTAAATGACTGTGAATATATGTGTGTAATATGTTTGTGTGTATATACTCGTTTGTATGCATATGCATTATTTTTTATTTTATATAATTTTTTAACTTATTTTTTTACCTCTTTGGAATTTTTCTTCTCTTTTGATGTTTTGTATTTTCAAAGTAATTGGGCTAAGCCTGTTTTGAAAAAATAAATAAATAAATTCCTATTCTTACATTCAAATTACATATATTTATTTCATAATGTTTTTAATCTTTCTATAAAAGTGAGTTTGAGTTCACTTTCAATAATAGTGAGTTTGACTTCATTTTCGATAATAACGAGTTCGAGTTCACTTTCAATAATAGCGAGTTCGAGTTCACTTTCAATAAAAGTGAGTTCGAGTTCACTTTCGATAATAGCGAGCTCGAGTTTACTTTCAATAATAGTGAGTTAGAGTTCACTTTCAATAATAGTGAGTTCGAGTTCACTTTCGATAATAGCGAGTTCGAGTTCACTTTCAATAATATTGACTTCAAGTTCTAAATTAGAACAAAATAAAGAGGGTTTGCTCTACAATCGCCTCTTTATAAACTGTCTTTTTATTATTATTTTTTGTTATGAGACTTTTATACATAAATTAGCTCTGAAAACTTCTGTTTTTACCTTTGTAGTTCCATGAAAACATCAAAATGATTTCTCGGATTATTAATTTAGTATATATTTTTTTGTTTATCATAGTTATTTTCTTTTATCATTAAATTAAAGGTTTTACGAGTGTTTATTTGAATATAATGAAAAAAAAAACACACTATACGACTGTACGTTTTAGAGTTGAAGTTGTATAAAGGGGTCGAGCAGTAGGGCTAAAGTTCCTAAGAAGAAATATAAGAAAAAAATATGTCATTAAAGATGCATAAGTTCTCAGCATTTAAGAGTTGGGGTGAGTTCTAGAACGCTAGACAGGTTGATGCCACTATAAACTAAATCGAAAGGATTATAACAGGATGATTAAAAGCAAAACCAATGAAGAAAATATGCCAAACGATTGTTATCCCGTAAAGGTGGAGATTCGTAAAAGTGTTGCAGCTGATATTGAAAGAATAAAACAAGTGCAGCACCCAAGACACCCTTAATAATGACATAATCCAGCAATATCAAAATTGAAATCTAGGAACAGTTTTATGAAGAGAGCACAAGAACTGACGATTGTTCCGAATAAAGCGCGTTTTCTCAAATGGAAAAAAAATACTTGACGACTGGTGTAGCTCTCGGAATAGATGGTCCCTGGAGACCAACTGTCTTGGTCTCCTCAGAGATCATTGATCAGTCTCCAAGTAGAGATGACTTAATGCAAGAGTGGCATAATTGATGGTCTATATATGGAAATTAAATGAGTGAATATAATGGATCTGTCAAAACAATTCTCCAAAAAGTTTTCTTTTACGGATTTCGATTAGGACCACCCCTATAGATTGCGGAGTATCGCTCTGGTCTTGACTTTCTTTCCTCTTCGCGGAATGTTAACGGCACCATTAAGAGGTAAGTGTGTTTTTTTTTCGCAACGCCAAAATATCAAATAACTCGCTGATATTACATATAACGAGAACACGATACATATCTTTCAGTAAACAAATGTGCCACCTACGCGAGTATTATTTTAAAGAAAAATATTCCCAAGAGTAAATAAATGGTTCTTTTCATTCACGATTTAGTAGTTCTTATTTGGTTTCATGACGACCACCATGGCCAACTGGTAAAATCGCGGAATTTGTTGTTTAACTTTAATTGGTCAACTAAACTTGAACCGTGAGAACGGGCCTTAAGTGTATCATATTAAATAAGAAAGAACCGTTCAACTTTTTTTTTTAACCTGGAGAGTTTATTGTCATGTGGCAATCTCTTTCAACCAACCAGAAATATGTTTTATAGGTCCTAAGTGTTAAAGACTGAAATCCTATTTTTAAAAAATCTGGGTTCAAGCGGGGATCGAACCCACAATCTCCGGATCGGCAGACAAGTGTCTTACCACCAGGCCACGGAGGTCATCTCTTTTTGGTAGTAGAAGTTTTTTTACTATATACAATATTGTTTTGTATTGTATTACACTTTCGTTGTATACAGTACAACTTAGCGGATTTATTGCCATATGGTCATTTCTTTCAACCAACCAGAAATATGTGAAAGTGGCCTTAAGTGAAAGGCAGACTATAATGCTTCTTTTTTTTTTCTTAAATCTGGGCTCCAGCGGGATTTGAACCTGCAACTTTCGTGCTGGGAGATATGCATCTTAACAACTAGGCCATGGAGTACAATCTGGCGCACGTATTGTTATGTGAAAATATATTTTCTTCTTTCTTCTTGGTTGCTGTTAGCTGATGATCTCAAGATTTTAAAATGCCGACTCTTCGGAATTATTATAACACGATATAGATTCTCTTGTTTCCTGGTCTGAAAGTAATAACGTCTATTTTAATATCACATGGTGTTTTTGCGTATCTAACAGTACATAATTTTCACAAACCACCCATCAATATACAATACAGGCAGAAAAACTTTATCGAGTAACCGAATTTAAAGATTTAGGGGTAATTTTTGATGCGTCTCATATTTATTAATCTTATTTCGCAACTATATCTCAATATTTTGGCAGTAATAATATCCTGCAAAAAATTTACGACAATTTTTGTAAATAAGCACACACATTAGGATGATTTGTGCTTTCAAATCAAAGTTACTTTGCTATTAAATGAGACAACATAGTAAAATAAATTTAAAAAATGACAATTTTAGACAATTTTATTCGTTCTTAACTACAATAAAATATACTTCAGAAGTCTTGGCCCTCCATCAAGAAAGATACAAAAATATGCTAGAATAAAAAAAAAAACGTTTCATATATATTTGTGGTGTAGAGCAAAGGGTGATTATCTAAAATGTGCACACCATATCGAACTTTTGACGGTATATAATAATAGAAGCTTCTAAACAAGAAGGAGGGAAGAGGTCATCGCTTTGAAAACTCAGCTGTTTCACAATATTAAAGGCACTTCCTTTTTATGTTTCTGACAATTATAATCATTTTTATGTTTCGGACAATTATAATCATTTTTATGTTTCTGACAATTATAATCATTTTTATGTTTCGGACAATTATAATCGTTTTTATGTTTCGGACAATTATAATCACGCAAGTAATCATCAGAGAATCAGCGTAGAGAATCAATGTTATAGCTAAATACTTTGTGACACGCTGTTTAGAGTAAATAATCAATTAATAACGCGGTGAATATATTATTATTGGTTAGCACGGATGAGAAAAATTTTCTCTAGTATTTTTCCGTAGGAATTAAAAAATTGATCCTTATTATGCAACAGTTAAATAATTCTTAAGTTGAAACCAGACAAGTAACTTTCTAAAAATTAACACGAGTGAGTTTAAACAATGACATTATTTTTTTTCTTTAATAATAACGTACTGCATCAATACTGATATGTTGTACTAGACGAATTTATTAAAGTAGGATTTTAATTTTTTTTTATTTGCAGCCTTCGTTCTTTGGTAATGCATGTTATTTGGCAATTTTTATATCGCACCGAGGTGTACGTTTTGCAGGAAAATTGCAATTGGCTTTAATGCTACTCAGTTCTCTGGGCCTGGGAGTTGCAGTAGCATGCGGAGCACATCGAGGTAGCAGCAAGCAGTCGGAGAGTGCATGCAACACTATGCAAATATAAGTATTTGCGTGCATAATTTTGGGAACCACTTTGTGAAAATATTTTCAAATTATCATTTATTATACGTAATGTATGTACGAGTATATTGCCGAAAATAAAATTCATAAAAAATCGGAAGATGTGGTCTAACGGTTAGCGTTCACACTAAGCAAGCAGATGCCCAGGTTCAATTCCAGGCGAGATTACTTTCGGACTGGTTTTTTGTAGATTTTAGTATAAAGTATTAAGAGAGAAAACAAATGTTTAATCATACTTAAAGGGGCTACTTTTTAAAAGTACGAAGAGAGAAAACATTAGTCAAATTACACTAAGACGGGCTATTTAGGTTTATAAATCATAAAATAATTATAATTCAAAAACTGGCATTGACGACCAAGATATCCGAATAAATGTCATTGACGACCAACTTTACGAATGTAGGTACAAAATCATGACGTTATTATTATTTGTTTTACGCGTTTTTAAATTTTTCGTCCCAAACCTCTATTTTTTTCAAAATTTCAATATTTTGCGTCAATATTTATAAGAAAATGACGGAAATTTCATACTTTTGACTCGAAAAACTGCCATTGACGTCCAAGTTTAAAAATATGTGTTCAAAATCACGACTGAATTATTATTAGTTCAAAGTGTATTCGTGTTTTTCGTCCCAAACCTCTATTTTTTTCTAAATTTCAATGATTTGCTTCAATATTTAAAAGCAAAATGTGGAAATTTCATACTTTTCACTCGAAAAACTGCTATTGACGTCCAAGTTTACAAATATATCCACAAAATCACAGCAAAATTAATAATTGTTCTACGTGTTTTAGTATTTTTCGTCCCGAACCTCAATTTTTTCTAAATTTCATTGATTTGCTTCAATATTTATAGGCCAAATGCGGAAACCTCATACTATTTACTCAAAAAACTGACATTGATGACCACCTTTACTAATATAGGTACAAAATCACACAAGAATTATTATTATTTCACAAAAGAATTATTATTTTTCGTACAAAACCTCCATTTTTTCGAAATTAACTATTTTGCGTCAATATTCATGAGTAAAGAAATTTCATACTTTTCATTAAAAAACTGGCATTGACGACCTATATATCCGAATATATGTAAATAATTTCGACATAATTATTCGTTCTACGTGTTTTCGTATATTTCGTCCCAAACATCAAATTTTTCGAAATATTTTGAGTCAATATTTCAAAGAAATAGACGGAAATGTCCTACTTTTGACTCAAAAAACTGCCATTGACGTCCAAGTTAAAGAATATTTGTTTAAAATCACGACGGAATTATTATTTCTTCAAAGCGTTTTCGTGTTTTTCGTCCCAACCCTCTAATTTTTCTAAATTTCAATGATTCGTTCAACATTTAAAAGCAAAATGTGGAAATTTCATACTTTTCACTCGAAAAACTGCTATTGACGTCCAAGTTTACAAATATATCCACCAAATCACAGCAAAATTAATAATTGTTCTACGTGTTTTAGTATTTTTCGTCCCGAACCTCAATTTTTTCTAAATTTCATTGATTTGCTTCAATATTTATAGGCCAAATGCGGAAACCTCATACTATTTACTCAAAAAACTGACATTGATGACCACCTTTACTAATATAGGTACAAAATCACACAAGAATTATTATTATTTCACAAAAGAATTATTATTTTTCGTACAAAACCTCCATTTTTTCGAAATTAACTATTTTGCGTCAATATTCATGAGTAAAGAAATTTCATACTTTTCATTAAAAAACTGGCATTGACGACCTATATATCCGAATATATGTAAATAATTTCGACATAATTATTCGTTCTACGTGTTTTCGTATATTTCGTCCCAAACATCAAATTTTTCGAAATATTTTGAGTCAATATTTCAAAGAAATAGACGGAAATGTCCTACTTTTGACTCAAAAAACTGCCATTGACGTCCAAGTTAAAGAATATTTGTTTAAAATCACGACGGAATTATTATTTCTTCAAAGCGTTTTCGTGTTTTTCGTCCCAACCCTCTAATTTTTCTAAATTTCAATGATTCGTTCAACATTTAAAAGCAAAATGTGGAAATTTCATACTTTTCACTCGAAAAACTGCTATTGACGTCCAAGTTTACAAATATATCCTCAAAATTACGACAAAACTATTACTTGTTCTACGTGTTTTAGTATTTTGCATCCCAAACCTCCAATTTTTCTACATTTTATTCATTTGCTTCAATATTTATATGCAAAATGCGGAAACCTCATACTTTTTTACTCAAAAAACTGCAATTGACGACCAACTTTACTAATATAGGTACAAAATTACGAAAGAATTATGATTTGTTCTAAGTATTTTTGTATTTTTCGTCCCAAAACTCTAATTTTTCTAAATTTCGTTGATTTGCTTCAATATTTATAGGCAAAATGCGGAAATCTCATACTTTTTACTCAAAAAACTGGCAATGACAACCAAGGTATCCGAATATATGTACAAAATCAGGACATTATTATTCGTTCTACGTGTTTTCGTATTTTTCGTCACAAACCTCAAATTTTTCGCAATACCAATATTTTGCATAAAAAGGTGGAAATTTCATACTTTTTACTCAAAAAACTGGCATTGACGACCAAGATATCTGGATATATATGTATAAAATCACGATATAATTATTACTTGTTCTATGTGTTTTCGTATTTTTCGTCCCAAACCCAATATTTTCGAAATTTCATTATTTTGCGTCAATATTTAAAGTCGATTTCGATTAACGTCAATTTCGTCCCAAACCCAATATTTTCGAAATTTCATACATTTCACTCAAAAATCTGACATTGACCACCAAGATCACGTCACGAAGTCACGATATAATTCTTATTTGTTCTACGTGTTTTCGTATTTTTTGTCCTAAACCTCATTTTTTTCGAAATACCAATATTTTGCATGAAAAGGTGAAAAATTCATACTTTTTACTCAAAAACTGTGCATTGACGACCAAGATACCCGAATATATGTAAAAAAGCACGATAGGATAATTACTTGTTCTATGTGTTTTCGTATTTTTCAACCCGAACCCAAATTTTTCGAAATTTCATTATCTTGCGTCAATATTTATAAGTAAAAGGCGGAAATTTCCTACTTTTCACTTAAAAATCTGACATTGACCACCAAGATATTCGAATATATGTACAAAGTCACAATAGAATTATTATTTGTTCTACGTGTTTTCGTATTTTTTATCACAAACCTCAATATTTTCGAAATATCAATATTTACATGAAAAAGTGAAAATTTCATACTTTTTACTCAAAAAATGTGCATTGACGACCAAGATACCCGAATATATGTACAAAGTCGCGATAGAATTATTATTTGTTCTACGTTTTTTCGGAATTTTTGTCCTAAACTCTTATTTTTCGAAATTTCATTATTTTGCGTCAATATTTATACAAGTAAAAGGCGGAAATTTCATACTTTTTACTCAAAAAACTGGCATTAACAACCAATATATCCGAATATATGTACAAAGTCACGCTAGAATTATTATTTGTTCTACGTGTTTTCGTATTTTATGTTTCAAACCTCGAAATTTTTCGAATTTTCATTATTTTGCGTCAATACTTTTAAGTAAAAGGCGGAAATTTCCTACTTTTCACTCAAAAAACTGGCATTGACCACCAAGATATCCGAACATATATACAGAGTCACGATAGATTTATTATTTGTTCTACGTGTTCTCGTATTTTTCATCACAAACCTCAAATTTTTCGAAATACCAATATTTTGCATCAAAAGGTGAAAATCTTTTACTTTCACTCAAAAAAATGGCATTGACCACCAAGATATCCGAATATATGTACAAAGTCACGATAGAATTATTATTTGTTCTACATGTTCTCGTATTTTTCATCACAAACCTCATATTTTTCGAAATACCAATATTTTGCATCAAAAGGTGAAAATCTTTTACTTTCACTCAAAAAAATGGCACTGACCACCAAGATATCCGAATATATGTACAAAGTCACGATAGAATTATTATTTGTTCTACGTGTTTTCGTATTTTTCGTCACAAACCTCAATATTTTCGAAATACCAATATTTTGTATGAAATGGCGGAAATTTCCTACTTTTCACTCAAAAAAATGGCATTGATCACCAAGATATCCAAATATATGTACGAAGTCACGATATCATTATTATTTGTTCTATGTGTTTTCGTATTTTTCTTCACAAACCTCAAATTTTTCGAAATACCAATATTTTGCATCAAAAGGTGAAAATCTTTTACTTTCACTCAAAAAAATGGCTTTGACCACCAAGATATCCGAACATATGTACAATGTCACGACAGAATTATTATTTGTTCTATGTGTTCTCGTATTTTTCATCACAAACCTCAAATTTTTCGAAATACCAATATTTTGCATCAAAAGGTGAAAATCTTTTACTTTCACTCAAAAAAATGGCATTGACAACCAAGATATCCGAATATATGTACAAAGTCACGATAGAATTATTATTTGTTCTACGTGTTTTCGTATTTTTCGTCACAAACCTCAATATTTTCGAAATACCAATATTTTGCATGAAATGGCGGAAATTTCCTACTTTTCACTCGAAAAAATGGCATTGACCACCAAGATATCCAAATATATGTACGAAGTCACGATATAATTATTATTTGTTCTATATGTTTTCGTATTTTTCTTCACAAACCTCAATATTTACGATATACCAATATTTTGCATGAAAATTTCATACTTTTTACTCAAAAAATGTGCATTGACGACCAAGATACCCGAATATATGTACAAAGTCGCGATAGAATTATTATTTGTTCTAGGTTTTTTCGTATTTTTTGTCCTAAACTCTTATTTTTCGAAATTTCATTATTTTGCGTCAATATTTATACAAGTAAAAGGCGGAAATTTCATACTTTTTACTCAAAAAACTGGCATTAACAACCAATGTATCCGAATATATGTATAAAGTCACGCTAGAATTATTATTTGTTCAACGTGTTTTCGTATTTTACGTTTCAAACCTCAATTTTAACGAAAAACCAATATTTTGCATGAAAAGGTGAAAAATTCATACTTTTTACTCAAAAAACGTGCATTGACCTCCAAGATATCCGGATAAATGTAAAAAATCACGATAGAATTATGGTTTGTTCTACGTGTTCTCGTTTTTTTCGTCCCAAATCCAAATTTTTTCGAATTTTCATTATTTTGCGTCAGTATTTTTAAGTAAAAGGCGGAAATTTCCTACTTTTCACTCAAAAAACTGGCATTGACCACCAAGATATCCGAACATATGTACAGAGTCACGATAGAATTATTATTTGTTCTACGTGTTCTCGTATTTTTCATCACAAACCTCAAATTTTTCGAAATACCAATATTTTGCATCAAAAGGTGAAAATCTTTTACTTTCACTCAAAAAAATGGCATTGACCACCAAGATATCCGAATATATGTACAAAGTCACGATAGAATTATTATTTGTTCTACATATTCTCGTATTTTTCATCACAAACCTCATATTTTTCGAAATACCAATATTTTGCATCAAAAGGTGAAAATCTTTTACTTTAACTCAAAAAAATGGCATTGACAACCAAGATATCCGAATATATGTACAAAGTCACGATAGAATTATTATTTGTTCTACGTGTTTTCGTATTTTTCGTCCCAAACCTCAATATTTTCGAAATACTAATATTTTGCATGAAATGGCGGAAATTTCCTACTTTTCACTCAAAAAAATGGCATTGACCACCAAGATATCCAAATATATGTACGAAGTCACGATATAATTATTATTTGTTCTATGTGTTTTCGTATTTTTCTTCACAAACCTCAATATTTACGATATACCAATATTTTGCATGAAAATTTCATACTTTTTACTCAAAAAATGTGCATTGACGATCAAGATACCCGAATATATGTACAAAGTCGCGATAGAATTATTATTTGTTCTACGTTTTTTCGTATTTTTTGTCCTAAACTCTTATTTTTCGAAATTTCATTATTTTGCGTCAATATTTATGCAAGTAAAAGGCGGAAATTTCATACTTTTTACTCAAAAAACTGGCATTAACAACCAATATATCCGAATATATGTACAAAGTCACGCTAGAATTATTATTTGTTCTACGTGTTTTCGTATTTTACGTTTCAAACCTCAATTTTTACGAAAAACCAATATTTTGCATGAAAAGGTGAAAAATTCATACTTTTTACTCAAAAAACGTGCATTGACCTCCAAGATATCCGGATATATGTAAAAAATCACGATAGAATTATGGTTTGTTCTACGTGTTCTCGTTTTTTTCGTCCCAAATCCAAATTTTTCGAATTTTCATTATTTTGCGTCAGTATTTTTAAGTAAAAGGCGGAAATTTCCTACTTTTCACTCAAAAAACTGGCATTGACCACCAAGATATCCGAACATATGTACAGAGTCACGATAGAATTATTATTTGTTCAACGTGTTCTCGTATTTTTCATCACAAACCTCAAATTTTTCGAAATACCAATATTTTGCATCAAAAGGTGAAAATCTTTTACTTTCACTCAAAAAAAAGGCATTGACCACCAAGATATCCGAATATATGTACAAAGTCACGATAGAATTATTATTTGTTCTACATGTTCTCGTATTTTTCATCACAAACCTCATATTTTTCGAAATACCAATATTTTGCATCAAAAGGTGAAAATCTTTTACTTTCACTCAAAAAAATGGCATTGACCACCAAGATATCCGAATATATGTACAAAGTCACGATAGAATTATTATTTTTTCTACATGTTCTCGTATTTTTCATCACAAACCTCATATTTTTCGAAATACCAATATTTTGCATCAAAAGGTGAAAATCTTTTACTTTCACTCAAAAAAATGGCATTGACCACCAAGATATCCGAATATATGTACAAAGTCACGATAGAATTATTTTTTGTTCTATGTGTTTTCGTATTTTTCGTCACAAACCTCAATATTTTCGAAATACCAATATTTTGCATGAAATGGCGGAAATTTCCTACTTTTCACTCAAGAAAATGGCATTGACCACCAAGATATCCAAATATATGTACGAAGTCACGATATAATTATTATTTGTTCTATGTGTTTTCGTATTTTTCTTCACAAACCTCAAATTTTTCGAAATACCAATATTTTGCATCAAAAGGTGAAAATCTTTTACTTTCACTCAAAAAAATGGCATTGACAACCAAGATATCCGAATATATGTACAAAGTCACGATAGAATTATTATTTGTTCGACGTGTTTTCGTATTTTTCATCACAAACCTCAATATTTTCGAAATACCAATATTTTGCATGAAATGGCGGAAATTTCCTACTTTTCACTCAAAAAAATGGCATTGACCACCAAGATATCCAAATATATGTACGAAGTCACGATATAATTATTATTTGTTCTATGTGTTTTCGTATTTTTCTTCACAAACCTCAATATTTACGATATACCAATATTTTGCATGAAAAAGTGGAAATTTCATACTTTTTACTCAAAAAACTGGTATTGACGACAAAGATATCCGGATATATGTTAAAAATCACAAAATAATTAGAACTTGTTCTATGTGTTTTCGTTTTTATCGTCCCAAACCTCAATTTTACCAATTTTCATTATTTTGCGTCAATATTTACAAGTAAAAGGCGGAAATTTCCTACTTTACACTCAAAAAACTGGCATTGACCACCAAGATATCCGAACATATGTACAAAGTCACGATAGAATTATTATTTGTTTTACGTGTTCTCGTATTTTTTGTCCTAAACTCTTATTTTTCGAAATTTCATTATTTTGCAAATCTTTTACTTTCACTCAAAAAAATGGCATTGACCACCAAGATATCCGAATATATGTACAAAGTCACGATAGAATTATTATTTGTTCTACATGTTCTCGTATTTTTCATCACAACCCTCATATTTTTCGAAATACCAATATTTTGCATCAAAAGGTAAAAATCTTTTACTTTCACTCAAAAAAATGGCATTGACCACCAAGATATCCGAATATATGTACAAAGTCACGTTAGAATTATTATTTGTTTTACATGTTCTCGTATTTTTCATCACAAACCTCATATTTTTCGAAATACCAATATTTTGCATCAAAAGGTGAAAATCTTTTACTTTCACTCAAAAAAATGGCATTGACCACCAAGATATCCGAATATATGTACAAAGTCACGATAGAATTATTATTTGTTCTACATGTTCTCGTATTTTTCATCACAAACCTCATATTTTTCGAAATACCAATATTTTGCATCAAAAGGTGAAAATCTTTTACTTTCACTCAAAAAAATGGCATTGACCACCAAGATATCCGAATATATGTACAAAGTCACGATAGAATTATTATTTGTTCTACATGTTCTCGTATTTTTCATCACAAACCTCATATTTTTCGAAATACCAATATTTTGCATCAAAAGGTGAAAATCTTTTACTTTCACTCAAAAAAATGGCATTGACCACCAAGATATCCGAATATATGTACAAAGTCACGATAGAATTATTTTTTGTTCTATGTGTTTTCGTATTTTTCGTCACAAACCTCAATATTTTCGAAATACCAATATTTTGCATGAAATGGCGGAAATTTCCTACTTTTCACTCAAGAAAATGGCATTGACCACCAAGATATCCAAATATATGTACGAAGTCACGATATAATTATTATTTGTTCTATGTGTTTTCGTATTTTTCTTCACAAACCTCAAATTTTTCGAAATACCAATATTTTGCATCAAAAGGTGAAAATCTTTTACTTTCACTCAAAAAAATGGCATTGACAACCAAGATATCCGAATATATGTACAAAGTCACGCTAGAATTATTATTTGTTCTACGTGTTTTCGTATTTTACGTTTCAAACCTCAATTTTTACGAAAAACCAATATTTTGCATGAAAAGGTGAAAATCTTTTACTTTCACTCAAAAAAATGGCATTGACCACCAAGATATCCGAATATATGTACAAAGTCACGATAGAATTATTATTTGTTCTACATGTTCTCGTATTTTTCATCACAACCCTCATATTTTTCGAAATACCAATATTTTGCATCAAAAGGTGAAAATCTTTTACTTTCACTCAAAAAAATGGCATTGACCACCAAGATATCCGAATATATGTACAAAGTCACGATAGAATTATTATTTGTTTTACATGTTCTCGTATTTTTCATCACAAACCTCATATTTTTCGAAATACCAATATTTTGCATCAAAAGGTGAAAATCTTTTACTTTCACTCAAAAAAATGGCATTGACCACCAAGATATCCGAATATATGTACAAAGTCACGATAGAATTATTATTTGTTCTACATGTTCTCGTATTTTTCATCACAAACCTCATATTTTTCGAAATACCAATATTTTGCATCAAAAGGTGAAAATCTTTTACTTTCACTCAAAAAAATGGCATTGACCACCAAGATATCCGAATATATGTACAAAAGCACGATAGAATTATTATTTGTTCTACATGTTCTCGTATTTTTCATCACAAACCTCATATTTTTCGAAATACCAATATTTTGCATCAAAAGGTGAAAATCTTTTACTTTCACTCAAAAAAATGGCATTGACCACCAAGATATCCGAATATATGTACAAAGTCACGATAGAATTATTTTTTGTTCTATGTGTTTTCGTATTTTTCGTCACAAACCTCAATATTTTCGAAATACCAATATTTTGCATGAAATGGCGGAAATTTCCTACTTTTCACTCAAGAAAATGGCATTGACCACCAAGATATCCAAATATATGTACGAAGTCACGATATAATTATTATTTGTTCTATGTGTTTTCGTATTTTTCTTCACAAACCTCAAATTTTTCGAAATACCAATATTTTGCATCAAAAGGTGAAAATCTTTTACTTTCACTCAAAAAAATGGCATTGACAACCAAGATATCCGAATATATGTACAAAGTCACGATAGAATTATTATTTGTTCTACGTGTTTTCGTATTTTTCATCACAAACCTCAATATTTTCGAAATACCAATATTTTGCATGAAATGGCGGAAATTTCCTACTTTTCACTCAAAAAAATGGCATTGACCACCAAGATATCCAAATATATGTACGAAGTCACGATATAATTATTATTTGTTCTATGTGTTTTCGTATTTTTCTTCACAAACCTCAATATTTACGATATACCAATATTTTGCATGAAAAAGTGGAAATTTCATACTTTTTACTCAAAAAACTGGCATTGACGACCAAGATATCCGGATATATGTTAAAAATCACAAAATAATTAGAACTTGTTCTATGTGTTTTCGTTTTTATCGTCCCAAACCTCAATTTTACCAATTTTCATTATTTTGCGTCAATATTTACAAGTAAAAGGCGGAAATTTCCTACTTTACACTCAAAAAACTGGCATTGACCACCAAGATATCCGAACATATGTACAAAGTCACGATAGAATTATTATTTGTTTTACGTGTTCTCGTATTTTTCATCACAAACCTCATATTTTTCGAAATACCAATATTTTGCATCAAAAGGTGAAAATCTTTTACTTTCACTCAAAAAAATGGCATTGACCACCAAGATATCCGAACATATGTACAAAGTCACTATAGAATTATTATTTGTTCTATGTGTCCTCGTATTTTTCATCACAAACCTCAAATTTTTCGAAATACCAATATTTTGCATCAAAAGGTGAAAATCTTTTACTTTCACTCAAAAAAATGGCATTGACAACCATGAAATCCGAATATATGTACAAAGTCACGATAGAATTATTATTTGTTCTACGTGTTTTCGTATTTTTCGTCACAAACCTCAATATTTTTGAAATACCAATATTTTGCATGAAATGGCGGAAATTTCCTACTTTTCACTCAAAAAAATGGCATTGACCACCAAGATATCCAAATATATGTACGAAGTCACGATATAATTATTATTTGTTCTATGTGTTTTCGTATTTTTCTTCACAAACCTCAATATTTACGATATACCACAATATTTTGCATGAAAATTTCATACTTTTTACTCAAAAAATGTGCATTGACGACCAAGATACCCGAATATATGTACAAAGTCGCGATAGAATTATTATTTGTTCTACGTTTTTTCGTATTTTTTGTCCTAAACTCTTATTTTTCGAAATTTCATTATTTTGCGTCAATATTTATGCAAGTAAAAGGCGGAAATTTCATACTTTTTACTCAAAAAACTGGCATTAACAACCAATATATCCGAATATATGTACAAAGTCACGCTAGAATTATTATTTGTTCTACGTGTTTTCGTTTTTTACGTTTCAAACCTCAATTTTTACGAAAAACCAATATTTTGCATGAAAAGGTGAAAATCTTTTACTTTCACTCAAAAAAATGGCATTGACCACCAAGATATCCGAATATATGTACAAAGTCACGATAGAATTATTATTTGTTCTACATTATCTCGTATTTTTCATCACAACCCTCATATTTTTCGAAATACCAATATTTTGCATCAAAAGGTGAAAATCTTTTACTTTCACTCAAAAAAATGGCATTGACCACCAAGATATCCGAATATATGTACAAAGTCACGATAGAATTATTATTTGTTCTACATGTTCTCGTATTTTTCATCACAAACCTCATATTTTTCGAAATACCAATATTTTGCATCAAAAGGTGAAAATCTTTTACTTTCACTCAAAAAAATGGCATTGACCACCAAGATATCCGAATATATGTACAAAGTCACGATAGAATTATTATTTGTTCTACATGTTCTCGTATTTTTCATCACAAACCTCATATTTTTCGAAATACCAATATTTTGCATCAAAAGGTGAAAATCTTTTACTTTCACTCAAAAAAATGGCATTGACCACCAAGATATCCGAATATATGTACAAAGTCACGATAGAATTATTTTTTGTTCTATGTGTTTTCGTATTTTTCGTCACAAACCTCAATATTTTCGAAATACCAATATTTTGCATGAAATGGCGGAAATTTCCTACTTTTCACTCAAGAAAATGGCATTGACCACCAAGATATCCAAATATATGTACGAAGTCACGATATAATTATTATTTGTTCTATGTGTTTTCGTATTTTTCTTCACAAACCTCAAATTTTTCGAAATACCAATATTTTGCATCAAAAGGTGAAAATCTTTTACTTTCACTCAAAAAAATGGCATTGACCACCAAGATATCCAAATATATGTACGAAGTCACGATATAATTATTATTTGTTCTATGTGTTTTCGTATTTTTCTTCACAAACCTCAATATTTACGATATACCAATATTTTGCATGAAAATTTCATACTTTTTACTCAAAAAATGTGCATTGACGACCAAGATACCCGAATATATGTACAAAGTCGCGATAGAATTATTATTTGTTCTACGTTTTTTCGTATTTTTTGTCCTAAACTCTTATTTTTCGAAATTTCATTATTTTGCGTCAATATTTATGCAAGTAAAAGGCGGAAATTTCATACTTTTTACTCAAAAAACTGGCATTAACAACCAATATATCCGAATATATGTACAAAGTCACGCTAGAATTATTATTTGTTCTACGTGTTTTCGTATTTTACGTTTCAAACCTCATTTTTTACGAAAAACCAATATTTTGCATGAAAAGGTGAAAATCTTTTACTTTCACTCAAAAAAATGGCATTGAACACCAAGATATCCGAATATATGTACAAAGTCACGATAGAATTATTATTTGTTCTACATGTTCTCGTATTTTTCATCACAACCCTCATATTTTTCGAAATACCAATATTTTGCATCAAAAGGTGAAAATCTTTTACTTTCACTCAAAAAAATGGCATTGACCACCAAGATATCCGAATATATGTACAAAGTCACGATAGAATTATTATTTGTTTTACATGTTCTCGTATTTTTCATCACAAACCTCATATTTTTCGAAATACCAATATTTTGCATCAAAAGGTGAAAATCTTTTACTTTCACTCAAAAAAATGGCATTGACCACCAAGATATCCGAATATATGTACAAAGTCACGATAGAATTATTATTTGTTCTACATGTTCTCGTATTTTTCATCACAAACCTCATATTTTTCGAAATACCAATATTTTGCATCAAAAGGTGAAAATCTTTTACTTTCACTCAAAAAAATGGCATTGACCACCAAGATATCCGAATATATGTACAAAGTCACGATAGAATTATTATTTGTTCTACATGTTCTCGTATTTTTCATCACAAACCTCATATTTTTCGAAATACCAATATTTTGCATCAAAAGGTGAAAATCTTTTACTTTCACTCAAAAAAATGGCATTGACCACCAAGATATCCGAATATATGTACAAAGTCACGATAGAATTATTTTTTGTTCTATGTGTTTTCGTATTTTTCGTCACAAACCTCAATATTTTCGAAATACCAATATTTTGCATGAAATGGCGGAAATTTCCTACTTTTCACTCAAGAAAATGGCATTGACCACCAAGATATCCAAATATATGTACGAAGTCACGATAAAATTATTATTTGTTCTATGTGTTTTCGTATTTTTCTTCACAAACCTCAAATTTTTCAAAATACCAATATTTTGCATCAAAAGGTGAAAATCTTTTACTTTCACTCAAGAAAATGGCATTGACCACCAAGATATCCAAATATATGTACGAAGTCACGATATAATTATTATTTGTTCTATGTGTTTTCGTATTTTTCTTCACAAACCTCAATATTTACGATATACCAATATTTTGCATGAAAAGGTGGAAATTTCATACTTTTTACTCAAAAAACTGGTATTGACGACCAAGATATCCGGATTTATGTTAAAAATCACAAAATAATTAGTACTTGTTCTATGTGTTTTCGTTTTTATCGTCCCAAACCTCAATTTTACCAAATTTCATTATTTTGCGTCAATATTTACAAGTAAAAGGCGGAAATTTCCTACTTTACACTCAAAAAACTGGCATTGACCACCAAGATATCCGAACATATGTACAAAGTCACGATAGAATTATTATTTGTTCTACGTGTTCTCGTATTTTTCATCACAAACCTCAAATTTTTCGAAATACCAATATTTTGCATCAAAAGGTGAAAATCTTTTACTTTCACTCAAAAAAATGGCATTGACAACCAAGATATCCGAATATATGTACAAAGTCACGATAGAATTATTTTTTGTTCTATGTGTTTTCGTATTTTTCGTCACAAACCTCAATATTTTCGAAATACCAATATTTTGCATGAAATGGCGGAAATTTCCTACTTTTCACTCAAAAAAATGGCATTGACCACCAAGATATCCAAATATATGTACGAAGTCACGATATTATTATTATTTGTTCTATGTGTTTTCGTATTTTTCTTCACAAACCTCAAATTTTTCGAAATACCAATATTTTGCATCAAAAGGTGAAAATCTTTTACTTTCACTCAAAAAAATGGCATTGACAACCAAGATATCCGAATATATGTACAAAGTCACGATAGAATTATTATTTGTTCTACGTGTTTTCGTATTTTTCGTCACAAACCTCAATATTTTCGAAATACCAATATTTTGCATGAAAAGGTGAAAATCTTTTACTTTCACTCAAAAAAATGGCATTGACCACCAAGATATCCGAATATATGTACAAAGTCACGATAGAATTATTATTTGTTCTACATGTTCTCGTATTTTTCATCACAACCCTCATATTTTTCGAAATACCAATATTTTGCATCAAAAGGTGAAAATCTTTTACTTTCACTCAAAAAAATGGCATTGACCACCAAGATATCCGAATATATGTACAAAGTCACGATAGAATTATTATTTGTTCTACATGTTCTCGTATTTTTCATCACAAACCTCATATTTTTCGAAATACCAATATTTTGCATCAAAAGGTGAAAATCTTTTACTTTCACTCAAAAAAATGGCATTGACCACCAAGATATCCGAATATATGTACAAAGTCACGATAGAATTATTATTTGTTCTACGTGTTCTCGTATTTTTCATCACAAACCTCATATTTTTCGAAATACCAATATTTTGCATCAAAAGGTGAAAATCTTTTACTTTCACTCAAAAAAATGGCATTGACCACCAAGATATCCGAATATATGTTCAAAGTCACGATAGAATTATTTTTTGTTCCACGTGTTTTCGTATTTTTCGTCACAAACCTCAATATTTTCGAAATACCAATATTTTACATGAAATGGCGGAAATTTCCTACTTTTCACTCAAAAAAATGGCATTGACCACCAAGATATCCAAATATATGTACGAAGTCACGATATAATTATTATTTGTTCTATGTGTTTTCGTATTTTTCTTCACAAACCTCAATATTTACGATATACCAATATTTTGCATGAAAAGGTGGAAATTTTGCATGTTAAGGTGGAAATTTCATACTTTTCACTCAAAAATCTGACATTGACCACCAAGATATCCGAATATATGTTTGAAGTCACGATATAATTATTATTTGTTGTATGTGGTTTTGTGTTTTTCGTCACAAACCTAAATAATTTCGAAATACCAATATTTTGCATGAAATGGCGGAAATTTCCTACTTAACACTAAAAAAAATGGCATTGACCACCAAGATATCCAAAGATATGTACGAAGTCACAATATAATTATTATTTGTTCTATGTGTTTTCGTATTTTTCTTCACAAACCTCAATATTTACGATATACCAATATTTTGCATGAAAAGGTGGAAATTTCATACTTTTTACTCAAAAAACTGGTATTGACGACCAAGATATCCGGATATATGTTAAAAATTACAAAATAATTAGTACTTGTTCTATGTGTTTTCGTTTTTATCGTCCCAAACCTCAATTTTACCAAATTTCATTATTTTGCGTCAATATTTACAAGTAAAAGGCGGAAATTTCCTACTTTTCACTCAAAAAACTGGCATTGACCACCAAGATATCCGAACATATGTACAGAGTCACGATAGAATTATTATTTGTTCTACGTGTTCTCGTATTTTTCATCACAAACCTCAAATTTTTCGAAATACCAATATTTTGCATCAAAAGGTGAAAATCTTTTACTTTTACTCAGAAAACTGGCATTGATGACCAAGATATCCGAATAAATGTACAAAATCACTATTTAAAAGTATGAAGAGAGAAAACAAAAGTCAAATCCCGCTTAGATGGGCTGCTATATTATTTAAAGTAGGAGGAGAGAAAACAAATGTCAAATCACACTTAGACGGGCTGCTATATTATTTCAAGTATGAAGAGAGAAAACAAATGTCAAATCACACTTAGACGGGCTGCTATACGAGTATATCATAAAAGTACGAAGAAAGAAAACAAAAGTCAAATCATACTTAGACGGGATGATATTTTAAAGTATGAAAGGAGAAAACAAAAGTCAAATCACACTTAGACTGGCTGCTATATTATATAAAGTATGAAGATAGAAAACATGTGTTAAATCCCATTTAGACGGGCTGCTATATTATTTAATGTATGAAGAGAGAAAACAAATGTGAAATCACACTTAGACGGGCTGCTATTTAAAAGCATGAAGAGAGAAAACAAAAGTCCAATCACACTTAGACGGCCTGCTATATATCATAAAAGTATGAAGAGAGAAAACAAAAGTCAAATCATACTTAGACGGGATGCTATTTAAAAGTATGAAAGGAGAAAACGAAAGTCAAATAACACTTAGACGGGCTGCTATTTAAAAGTATGAAGAGAGAAAACAAAAGTCAAATCCCACTTCGACGGGCTGCTATTTTATTGAGTGAAATACACGTTATAGCAATCTGTTTTAAATGTAACAATTGAAATATCAAAATATTAAACTAAAAATATCCTCATTGAAGACAAAACATATTCTATTGATAAATACATATAAATATTGAATATATATGTTTTTTTAATTAATCCACTCAAACGAGGAGGATTTGTGCCATCAAATTCAAGACATAATGCAATTATGCGAGTCAATATAATGATACTCTTTTGTTTTAAAAAAAAAAATTCATTTTATAAATTAACAATCGATTTATAAGTAGAAAAGTTCCACGAAGAAAGAAGAAATGCAACATTCATTAGACACGGCAATGCAAATCAAATATGTCTCGCAAAGAACAACCGAAAAATACATGGTCTATATAGTTTTACCATCCAGACCACACTCGTAGCCGGGATTTTCCACAATACCCATTGTATATTGAATATTTATTAAAACGTTATTCGATTAATTCACGAATGCCTTGTATAAATATAAAAAAAAGAACTAGTAACCCGTCAAAAGTGATGGAAGTAAATATATTTTTTCAATATGACGCGGTGCTTTTCGTTTTGTGGCTGCAACTCTATGATCTCGCTGCTTAATTATTATTGACGCGATCGTCTCGCCCTTTTCGCACATGTCGCTGTTTTTGTAGTCATGTTGATCCATAATTATTAGTCTTTATACTGAAATATGGCCTTCGAGAAACAATAAAAACTCTTTTTTAAGATTACGTGTAACAAAATGATGAGTTAAATATGTTTCCTGGTTTAAACTGGCAATTAAGATTACATTAAGATGTAGAATTGGAATGAAACGAAACTAATAACAGAGTTTATACGAGTACCTTATTGATAAAACGCTTTATATATAAACAGTCCATCTTCAGTTTCAATCCTGGGGATTGGTTAGCAGCAAAGCTCTGCATCTCCTCCTCCACTCCGCTCGGTCTTCAGCGATCCTCTTGAGCTCTGTATAGGAGGTGCAGTCCATATCGTGGCATATTTGCTCCAGATACTCTCGGCGAGGGGGTCCTCTACCAATCGATCCCTCAACCATTCCATCCAGTATATTGTGCAGGAGATTTTCATGTCGCAGAGTATGACCCATCCATTCTGCACGCCTTTCCGACATGGTGTTTGACAGGTGCCTAGTTTCTTCGATCCTGCTGAGAACCTAGTCATTTGTAATGTGGTCTCTTCAGGGAATCTTCAGGATTCGTCTATAAGTCCACATCTCGACGGTCTCCAATTTTTTCGACCCCTTTCACCTATGCACGAGTACCATGTCTCGCAACCATACATCAAAATACTCCACACGTATGTTTTGACCAATTGCTAGCGGAGCTTTTGTTCCATGTTGTTGGATCCGAAAATCTTTGATTTCTTATTAAAGGCGAGTTTTACTTGGTGGATGCGACTGTCAACCTCTCTTTTTGTACGGCCATCTCATGTGATCTTGTCTCCAAGATGGAGAAACTCTTAATAAGAAAGTTCCGAGTTTCTACCTGAACGGACGTGTAGTGCCGCGCTCTCCGTCCAACTCGTCGAAAATTGACGAAAAAGTCAAATGTGCGAGTAAAAATATTTCATATCAATATATTTAAAATGACTCGATCAAGTGCCGCAATTATCGAGGAATTTACCGGAGTTGTATCGGAATTGAGAGGAGAATTAAAGTCTCTCATTTGCAAAATATCGAACTTAGAAAATTGTGTAATTGGTCAAACTGAGTTACTCAAAACTCAAGACAATACAATAGCATCTTTGTGCGCGAAGATAGTATCCCTCGAGGCAAAAGTGTCAGTGAGTACGAAGGGAAGCGAAACCATTGGAGTTGGGGAACCTATTTCCGAGCCAAGGGTGAGTTATAAACCAAACCACATACCCGAATCCAAAGCCGCGACCCCAAAAATACATAACGTTGGAAAAAGGACCAAACCCACGAAAACGCCAGAAGCAACTCCAACTGAAGCTGCAAAAATCAAAGAACGTCCAAAAACCTACTCAGAGGCTACAAGGCAAAACCCAACAACCTCTTCTCACCAAGATTTTGACGATTCAGCACCAAAAGGCTCGAGTGACTGGAAACTTGTCAAACGTAAGACCAAAAGGTCAGTAGTAACTACCGGTTCCAAAACAAACACTGATCTGAAGGCTGTAAAAAGGACAGTCTTCCTACACGTTTGGAGATTTGTCCCAGAGACAACCACAGACGATATTTTGACATATGTGAGGTCTATCGAGAAAGAAGACTTTCAAATTGAAAAACTCCCTACGAAAAAACAATACGCATCATTTAAAATTGGAGTACCCGAGCAGCTAGCTGAAAAATTCAACGACCCTGCTAGTTGGCCAGTTGGGATAGCTGTCTCCAAATTTATATTTTTAAAAGCTAAAAAGCCAAGTCTAGGAAATGAGCAAAACAGGAAAAATTAGAATTTTGTATCAAAACGTAAGAGGTCTCAATACCAAACTTCAAGAATTCCGGGACAATACGCTATTACAAAATGCGGACATAATAGCGCTCACGGAATCCTGGTTGTGTCCGTCTGTTCAAAATGGAGAGCTGTTCGAAACAAACGAATACCACGTGTTCCGGAATGACGCGGGCGAGCGCGGGCGGGGGGTGCTATTGGCTGTAAACCAAAGGATTCCCTGTGAACGCATATTTGAGCTAGAAATTTCAAAGGACCAAGACATCTGGGTGAGGTGCAGGATAAACAATACAACAATATATATTTGTGTAGTTTACTTCGAGTGCACGGGTGCCGACGAAACCAGACAGAAATTTTATGACTCTCTGAATTCGGACAATCTTAAGTTACACAGCAAAAATGTTTTAATTATAGGAGATTTTAATTTGAATAACGAATCCACGGAAGTATTGTTGGATTATGACTGCTTTCTTCAGTCCAACGATCTTGTCCAATACAATCACATAAATAACGAATACGGCAATATGCTGGACTTAGTATTAAGCAATACCAAGTGCAAGGTGGACAGATCGTTGGAATGCTTTGTAAAGGAAGATAGACATCATCCGACACTCTCCGTGGAGATCCAGGTGAGATGCGTGGGCCGTGGGAGGGGTCGCAAGTATCGCCCTTCATCACCCAGGGCTCCTCCCCCCTCCCCACGCAACTCCCGCCCTACATATAACTACCAAAAGGCAAATTTTTTACTCTTAAAGAATATTTTACTACATTTTGACTGGAAAACCCTGTATAGCATAGAAAATATTGACGAAGCCGTAGAGTACTTCCATAGTGTCATTTACGGAACGCTAGATATCTGCGTCCCACAGAAACATAATCTACCAAATTTGCCCAACTATCCAGTTTGGTTCAATGTCGATATAATCCGAGATCTCAAAATAAAAACAAACTTCACAACAATTATCTTCAAAGCAGAAACCAGGCTGATTACTTAGAATACTCGAGGCTGAGAGCCAAATTAAAAACTCAAATAAAACAATCGCGCCATGAGTATTTAGCCAAGATAGAGACCGACATCCGAGGAAACCCTTCGAATCTTTGGAATCATGTAAAAAATAGAAAAACGAATAAAACTAGCTTTAAATCTATGAAACTGGGAGACAGTATAACCGAAGACTCCCAAAAGATTGCAGAAAACTTTGCACAATATTTTCAATCAGTTTACGTAGATTCAGCGGCCAAATATGACACAAAAAATATTTTAAACAGTTCGTCAGACAGCAGAAGCATATCGCTCCATTCCATTTCTAAGGAAGACATGCTGAAAAGCATAAACTCCTTGCAAACCGACAAAGCAATCGGACCAGATGGGTTATCAGCCGACACTTTCAAAGTCTGTGCGAAATACGTGTGTGATCCCATCTGCTACATATTTAACTTGAGCATAAATACCAATACATTTCCCGTAAGCTGGAAGACAACCAGGGTCTGCCCTATCTTCAAATCGGGAGACCCGTTAGACTCTCATAATTACAGACCTGTAGCTGTTCTCTCTTTGCTTCCAAAAATTTTCGAAACTGTACTGTGCAACCAATTGACCCACCAAGTATCAACAAGACTTATTGGAAACCAGCATGGCTTTTTGCCAAAACGATCGACTGTTACTAATCTTCTCTCTCTCACACAACAGATTGCGTCAAACTTAGACGAACTTTCACAAACGGACGTAATATATACAGACTTTCAGAAAGCTTTCGACAAAGTTGATCACGATATATTACTTAAGAAAATGCACAAACTTGGCTTCAGTGATAATCTAATTGGATTATTTGCATCTTACCTAAAAGAAAGATCTCAATACGTAACAATCCGTAACAAGTCTTCTGTGGAATTTATCGCAAGATCTGGTATACCACAAGGATCCAATTTAGGTCCCCTACTATTCCTCATATTAATAGACGACATTCAAAATTCCATAAGTCACTCGACATGTTTATTGTTCGCTGACGACTTGAAAATATTCAAAAAGATCAATTCACCTCAAGACTGTGCACAGTTACAACAGGACCTAGACTCCCTAGTCTCCTGGAGTGAGCAAAATCATCTTCTGTTCAACATTAATAAATGTGTCTGTGTATCTTATAGTCGATCGTTTTCACCAATCCACCATCAGTATACTATACAGGGAGTGGCACTAAACAGAGTTTCTGAATTCAAGGATTTGGGCGTAACCTTCGATGTCGGACTCACGTTCGTTAACCATGTCTCACGTTTGATATCGGACTGTTACAAACTACTCGGTTTTGTAATGAGAATATCAAGAGAATTTAACAGCACCGATATCCTCCGAAACTTATATAATTATCTAATTAGAACCAAATTAGAATATGCATCTACGGTTTGGGCTCCTCACCAGCTCAAATACAAAAACAATATAGAACAAATACAAAAAAAATTCCTCAGATATCTATGGTACAGAACAAAAGGCGATTACCCAAAATATGCTCACCATGCCGAACTTCTCACGGTGTGTAACTATAGAAGCCTTGAAACAAGAAGGCAAGAATCCATTGCGATATTCCTAATAAAGGTTTTCCAAGGTTCCTTTAACTGTCCCGCGATTCTAGAAGCACTAAGTTTATATGTACCCAATAAATATATCCGTGCAAGGAATCACCCTCTGTTCTACATACCAACTTACAGGACGAATATCATGGCTAAACACTCAGTCACCCGTGGTATAGAGATATTGAACCAACTGAATGACACGGTTGATATATTCTCGGTACCGTCTAGCAGTATGAGAAGAATCCTGGCTGATATTATTCCTAACGAATAAGCTAACGCTAGAAGCAAACCCTCTTTGTGTAACAGGAGAAATCCGTGCAAAGTGGATAAAAAAAAAAAAAAAAAAAAAAAAAAAATAAAAAAAATAACCGAATTTACGTATTTACAAAGATACAGAATGCAGTGAGTTAGAGGGATATGGGAACCTTATAATTAAGTGTTAATATAGTTAAATGTTAGATGAATCAAGCATTGTTGCTTGTTTCCTATTGATACACACCGTAACTTTTCCACAATCTTAGAAACTTTTCCACAATCTTAGAAACTTTTCCACAATCTTAGAAAATACAATCTACGAGTGAAGCAGAATTCTTCAACTTCCTTTCATCTTTCTTCTTCATCCATATATCACATTTACTTTTTTTTAACACAATTCTGACACATTTGCAAAACTCGTTTTCTGGGCTTTCTTTTTTCATATCTTATTAATAAACTTATCAGATTCTGTAATTCATAATCTCATCTCTTTCAGATGTTATTCTTCAAAAACCTTTTTCATGGGATAAATTATTTAAAAAATAATTAATTTCGAAATGTTCAAGCTTATGAGATTGAAAAATTTGCTCAATACAAAAACATTCAATACTGGACTATTTCAATTGTTGGTATACAGGGACAGCTTATGGGGTTGCGAAGGGGGCGCAGTTGCCGTGGGCGCTCATTAGATGATTGCATTTTTATTGTCGTCTGTTCGATAAGGAGATGTGGTGGCTTGAGAGGATTTTTTTTATATCATAGAATTTTAGATTTTGTCATGTATTTAAAATATAATTTTACATTAAAGATTAAATTTTTTTTTTGTTTTTAAATAGTTCATTTTATTAATCATTCTACGATATAATTTAAGGCCTTGACTAGGGTCTGTCATTATACGGTTTATTAATCTAAGTTTATTTGTAATTTATTTTATAATACCCCTTTGAGGGGTTCTTTTTTGATTTTGTAGTTTCGTATTATTGATTATTTTTGATTTGCAATGGTATGATTAATAATCATATTTTGAAAGAAATACTATATGTATCACAAACTGTTCAATTTTTTTAATGATATCGATACGTAATCTATTTGATTTTTAAGTTTTATTGTGTTATGTAAGCTAATAACAGTGTTATGTAAGCTGATAACTGTGTTATGTAAGCTTACTGTCATTTGTAGCAATAATAAATCCATAATTATACTCTATACTAATTACACTAATACGTACTCGGTACGTGCGAGTTTTACTATCTGATGAACTCTTTACTACAGTGGAACACCTTTAATGATTTTTTTTGGTTTCGTCGGAACCCGAAACCACTGAGTTGAAGTCAAGCTTGTTACTTACTAAGCTATGGAGGCAATTAAACTACAATTACAATAAAGCATAATCATTTTTTTCTGTGATTTTTTTAAATTAAATAAAAATTAAAAAGGAATTTTGTAAATTTGTAAATTTTCTATCCTAATAAGATACAAAAGTTAGAAGGGATACTTTATGACGTGTAGCGATAAGATACAAAGCCAATGAGGCACTAAAACTAATATGCTCAAACCGAATAGTATCAAAATCAGCTGAGTGGATAGTTCACAACAGTATTTCAGTATCCACTTTGATGTATGGAAGAAAAACGTGGACTTTTATTTTCTTTCATTATTTTTAAAACACTGATTTGCCTAACGTAATAAAAATACCCACCTTTCCGTCTTACCTCCCATCGTTCAATCTCGAAGACTCTGGAGTAAATAGACAATCGCCGATAAATGCCGGTCCTGTTAGACGGAGTGCGGCATAACAATCGGCATCTTGTGTGTAACCGACGACGGAATTGTCGGAGTTTTGATCAGAAGAAGATCAAAGTTCTAAGATAATCGACATGTTGAGTTGTTTGATAGCGCTAAAATAATTTATGGTAAGCAGCCGAAAAAAAAAGAATTATGGTGTTAAAACGTCTAAGATTAAAAAATCAGTCCGGAAGTGAATAATCTATCGTTCCTGGGGCTAGCTATCGTTCCTGGGGCGATAGCTGGGGTTGGTAAGCATGAAAAATAATAAAAAATTAATATAGGTTTATTAATAGCAGCATAGTATGTACATAATATATTGTATTTAAATAACACTTCAAAAACACATAGATTGCAGAGAATACATTAAAGACAGAAGCTATCAAAAGGTCTAGGCTCATCGAATAACATCCCCTCGGCCAAGATACACCCCACCAATATAGGGTGAGCCGAACCACGGGGACACCAGATGTTTTTCAACCCACACCCTTGCACATGTAGAATAACACACTGGTGTATAGTCATATATTTTCGGTCCGAACATCTGTTGAACAGTTATATCCCAAAAATCTCTCCACTCTTGGCCGAAATCGTCCCATGCCTTCCTCACCCCTCAGCCCCCAACCGTTGAAGCGTGTATATCGGTACCAGTTCGAACAGCATTTAGTCTTTTTTGTGCTCCCCTGAAAATGAGGTGAAAGCCTTGAAACCGGTAGGGTTATAACCCTACGGTATACCGTTACAAAAAAGTGGAATAAACAGTGTTTGATAAAAATAAATTACAATATCATATATTTTCATTTATGAAATGTTTCAGCTTTAACGATAAACGTAAGCGTTAATTAGGCAATTACGACTTTTTAAATTTTGTATACCAAATAACAGTACAGGGATAAATTATAATTTTAACAAAATAGAATTAAATATTTAACATACGTCATAACATTTATATAAAACAATGAATTTAGAAATATTAGAAATAAATCAAGTTAAAAGCCAAATCAATCATGCAAAAAAATCTCATTGAATATTTTCCTTTGGGTTAAAAGATCACACACACGATGACACCAGTTGAACCTTAGCCTTCGTAACATACCATGATCGTTACATCTTAGGAGGCAACTTCTGTGGGCTACTTAAGGGTTTTTTTAAATTTAACTTAAGGGGGTGATAAGGGGGTTTTTCATATTCTACTCTAGAAATATAAAAAAATCGTTTTCTTATTTTGAGCATATTCCTAAACCTTTTAGAATATGTTCTCAAAAGGAAATTTTAATAATCTCAATATTTACGAAGTTATAACTATAAATGAGGCAACAATTATGCCGCACCGGAATGACTCGGACAATAATCTCAAAACTTTAAAAGCGTTTTTCTCGAAACTACTTTTTTCTACCTGGTCGACATAAAATCTCAAATTTTATTAAATGAATTGCCTTCAAATTTAATTTTAAACTTAATTAAATGTTTTTGTATCGTCCCTACCTTGATAAATTAAAAACTGGGTTTTTTACTATTTTTAAACAAAAAATTAAATTTGAAAAAAGGGAAAAAAAATATTTTTTCTGACAGTCGTCATTTTACTAATTTTTGATACCTATTTTTTTTTTTTGCTACCAACTATAACAAAATTATTTTTGATCAAGAAACTTTGTATGATTTTTGTTTTAAATTTACAAAAATATTCAAATCATGTCGATCAGCTGGTCCTCTTTTTTTTCACAAGATATAACAGCTAATAACATCTTGAATTTCCATTTTTTTTTCAAAATTTATTTTGTATGTTCTCAAATCATCAATAAATAAACTGAAAAAAAATGAATGGTAAAAATATATTTGTTTTTTTTTTATTTAACCTGGAAAAACGCCCGAAATTCACGCCTCTAGATTAGAATACCCCCTGAACCTGTCTTCTCGAACTGTTTTTCACTCTAGGTTGGTTAAAAGAGATTACAGCATAGTAATAAACCCTCCAGGTTGTACTGTATATAATGAAAGTGCAATACAATATAATACAATTGAGATTCTAGATAGAAGGAAAAGCACGTGTCGCGGTAATTAATGTGATCAGTAAAATAGCAAAGTAATTTATTAACCCTTTTTAGCTGATGTCCTTGTTGGACGTACTGATAATTTTGATTGTTTGGTATTTAAATAAAATACGTCGATTAGCAATGCGAATTTCGAAATGTTCAAGCTTATGAGATTGAAAAATTTGCTCAATACAAAAACATTCAATACTGGACTATTTCAATTGTTGGTATACAGGGACAGCTTATGGGGTTGCGAAGGGGGCGCAGTTGCCGTGGGCGCTCATTAGATGATTGCATTTTTATTGTCGTCTGTTCGATAAGGAGATGTGGTGGCTTGAGAGGATTTTTTTTATATCATAGAATTTTAGATTTTGTCATGTATTTAAAATATAATTTTACATTAAAGATTAAATTTTTTTTTTGTTTTTAAATAGTTCATTTTATTAATCATTCTACGATATAATTTAAGGCCTTGACTAGGGTCTGTCATTATACGGTTTATTAATCTAAGTTTATTTGTAATTTATTTTATAATACCCCTTTGAGGGGTTCTTTTTTGATTTTGTAGTTTCGTATTATTGATTATTTTTGATTTGCAATGGTATGATTAATAATCATATTTTGAAAGAAATACTATATGTATCACAAACTGTTCAATTTTTTTAATGATATCGATACGTAATCTATTTGATTTTTAAGTTTTATTGTGTTATGTAAGCTAATAACAGTGTTATGTAAGCTGATAACTGTGTTATGTAAGCTTACTGTCATTTGTAGCAATAATAAATCCATAATTATACTCTATACTAATTACACTAATACGTACTCGGTACGTGCGAGTTTTACTATCTGATGAACTCTTTACTACAGTGGAACACCTTTAATGATTTTTTTTGGTTTCGTCGGAACCCGAAACCACTGAGTTGAAGTCAAGCTTGTTACTTACTAAGCTATGGAGGCAATTAAACTACAATTACAATAAAGCATAATCATTTTTTTCTGTGATTTTTTTAAATTAAATAAAAATTAAAAAGGAATTTTGTAAATTTGTAAATTTTCTATCCTAATAAGATACAAAAGTTAGAAGGGATACTTTATGACGTGTAGCGATAAGATACAAAGCCAATGAGGCACTAAAACTAATATGCTCAAACCGAATAGTATCAAAATCAGCTGAGTGGATAGTTCACAACAGTATTTCAGTATCCACTTTGATGTATGGAAGAAAAACGTGGACTTTTATTTTCTTTCATTATTTTTAAAACACTGATTTGCCTAACGTAATAAAAATACCCACCTTTCCGTCTTACCTCCCATCGTTCAATCTCGAAGACTCTGGAGTAAATAGACAATCGCCGATAAATGCCGGTCCTGTTAGACGGAGTGCGGCATAACAATCGGCATCTTGTGTGTAACCGACGACGGAATTGTCGGAGTTTTGATCAGAAGAAGATCAAAGTTCTAAGATAATCGACATGTTGAGTTGTTTGATAGCGCTAAAATAATTTATGGTAAGCAGCCGAAAAAAAAAGAATTATGGTGTTAAAACGTCTAAGATTAAAAAATCAGTCCGGAAGTGAATAATCTATCGTTCCTGGGGCTAGCTATCGTTCCTGGGGCGATAGCTGGGGTTGGTAAGCATGAAAAATAATAAAAAATTAATATAGGTTTATTAATAGCAGCATAGTATGTACATAATATATTGTATTTAAATAACACTTCAAAAACACATAGATTGCAGAGAATACATTAAAGACAGAAGCTATCAAAAGGTCTAGGCTCATCGAATAACATCCCCTCGGCCAAGATACACCCCACCAATATAGGGTGAGCCGAACCACGGGGACACCAGATGTTTTTCAACCCACACCCTTGCACATGTAGAATAACACACTGGTGTATAGTCATATATTTTCGGTCCGAACATCTGTTGAACAGTTATATCCCAAAAATCTCTCCACTCTTGGCCGAAATCGTCCCATGCCTTCCTCACCCCTCAGCCCCCAACCGTTGAAGCGTGTATATCGGTACCAGTTCGAACAGCATTTAGTCTTTTTTGTGCTCCCCTGAAAATGAGGTGAAAGCCTTGAAACCGGTAGGGTTATAACCCTACGGTATACCGTTACAAAAAAGTGGAATAAACAGTGTTTGATAAAAATAAATTACAATATCATATATTTTCATTTATGAAATGTTTCAGCTTTAACGATAAACGTAAGCGTTAATTAGGCAATTACGACTTTTTAAATTTTGTATACCAAATAACAGTACAGGGATAAATTATAATTTTAACAAAATAGAATTAAATATTTAACATACGTCATAACATTTATATAAAACAATGAATTTAGAAATATTAGAAATAAATCAAGTTAAAAGCCAAATCAATCATGCAAAAAAATCTCATTGAATATTTTCCTTTGGGTTAAAAGATCACACACACGATGACACCAGTTGAACCTTAGCCTTCGTAACATACCATGATCGTTACATCTTAGGAGGCAACTTCTGTGGGCTACTTAAGGGTTTTTTTAAATTTAACTTAAGGGGGTGATAAGGGGGTTTTTCATATTCTACTCTAGAAATATAAAAAAATCGTTTTCTTATTTTGAGCATATTCCTAAACCTTTTAGAATATGTTCTCAAAAGGAAATTTTAATAATCTCAATATTTACGAAGTTATAACTATAAATGAGGCAACAATTATGCCGCACCGGAATGACTCGGACAATAATCTCAAAACTTTAAAAGCGTTTTTCTCGAAACTACTTTTTTCTACCTGGTCGACATAAAATCTCAAATTTTATTAAATGAATTGCCTTCAAATTTAATTTTAAACTTAATTAAATGTTTTTGTATCGTCCCTACCTTGATAAATTAAAAACTGGGTTTTTTACTATTTTTAAACAAAAAATTAAATTTGAAAAAAGGGAAAAAAAATATTTTTTCTGACAGTCGTCATTTTACTAATTTTTGATACCTATTTTTTTTTTTTGCTACCAACTATAACAAAATTATTTTTGATCAAGAAACTTTGTATGATTTTTGTTTTAAATTTACAAAAATATTCAAATCATGTCGATCAGCTGGTCCTCTTTTTTTTCACAAGATATAACAGCTAATAACATCTTGAATTTCCATTTTTTTTTCAAAATTTATTTTGTATGTTCTCAAATCATCAATAAATAAACTGAAAAAAAATGAATGGTAAAAATATATTTGTTTTTTTTTTATTTAACCTGGAAAAACGCCCGAAATTCACGCCTCTAGATTAGAATACCCCCTGAACCTGTCTTCTCGAACTGTTTTTCACTCTAGGTTGGTTAAAAGAGATTACAGCATAGTAATAAACCCTCCAGGTTGTACTGTATATAATGAAAGTGCAATACAATATAATACAATTGAGATTCTAGATAGAAGGAAAAGCACGTGTCGCGGTAATTAATGTGATCAGTAAAATAGCAAAGTAATTTATTAACCCTTTTTAGCTGATGTCCTTGTTGGACGTACTGATAATTTTGATTGTTTGGTATTTAAATAAAATACGTCGATTAGCAATGCGAAAAGTGAGAGTGAATAATCAATGAATAGTAAACAGTGCTGAATGGTCAAATGATTAATGATTCTTTATTTATCGGTAAGTAGGTATTTATACATATTCAGAACGGGGCGCGTGAGTGCGCCCGCAATATATTTTTATCTCACTCCTGTGCGTGCAGAGATGGTTGCAGACGTTGCGAATAATATTGTGGGTAGATAATTTGTTGGTGAAAACGGCGAGACAGCGCGATGCGTTCTCTTTCTACTGTGGAATGTATCGTAAATAGTATTTGCGGGTAAACAATATTAATGTTCTGGTATGCGACCTTTGGACATATCTGAAGGTCGTTTCGTCGGTCGTTGACCGTGCGTGTTGACAATATTCAGGGACGACCGTAGTTCCTACACCTTACTTCCCTGTGATGTATAACTAGTACACATTGCTTCTAAACACTTTAATATCTCTTTAAATATAATAAATACTGGGTTCAGATTTAAGATATTCCTCCGTTATACATTTACGCATTGAATGAAAAAATAATATTAATAATAATTAGCACTTATCGGCCACAACAGAGATATTTTGTGAAAATCGGGAATAAATTCATCAATACAATCAAACGTGTGCCAGTGTGTGACGTAGGTATTTCATTCTAAAAAAACCGCTATGGGTGAGGAAGCGACGCTATTCACGATTCACTCTCAATCTACTTCGGTATATGGGGAACGCAAGAAATAAAATCTCAGTTCGATCGTTTCTCTCGCTTTAGCAGATCGCGGGATTTCGTTTGAGTTGGTCGCGTTGCCCGTTTTGTGAACGTCGGCCGACGGTTTTTTTTCATATTTTCAGCAATTAAATTTCAATAAATATCACTGTTGACTTTAAATTTGATTAATTTAAGCAATTGGCTATCAATATTCTTATTTTTTGGATTTTAAATCGCTCATTTTTGCATGTGTATTGAATACATAGTGCGGATTTTCTTAACACAGGAAGGGAAAGGTTAATATGTGTATTTTTCTTTTGAAAAAAAAAAAACGTCAATTGCGATTAGTTATACTAGAAATAATTAAATAAAGGAAAAACATAATTTATGTCTTCGTAAAATTTTGCAATGTAATAATCTTATTAATAAAAGTAAAATGATTCTTTATCTCCCAAATAAAATAATGTTTTTTTACGGTCTTCAAAGTATCATACGAAATTTCCCTTATTCGATTAAGAAGATATAAAAAGTAAAATATTACTTTTTAATAACAATTTTATTGTACGCCAATGGAATTTAGGTTAATAAAAAACATTTGACCTCAGTGAAAAAAATAGCATTATTGAAGTCCAATCCACTTCGGTCCAATGGATGTCTTCCGATATCTTCTCTAAGCCCATAAATATAGAGAGAGGGTGGATTTTATTAGGTGATTTGGTGACCGTTATTAGAAAGTTATCATAGTACGGAAGGCTGTATCTTAATAGGGAGGCGAGTTCCCCATTAAGATACTCTCCAGTGCTGGAGCCCCTGGCGGCCGCTCATATTAGTGCTGAAAGGTTTGAGGATAATCTCATGTTATAGAAAAAGATAATTTGTCTTTTAGAGTCTTTTTATACTCCCCTACAGTAGTTTGTATTGGCTCGATTTTTCTTTTCTTGTTTTCATACTCTTTAGTGACTTTATTCTTGCAAGGCGATTATTACTTTCAGATTGTAATATAATAAAAAAAAAATGAAAAACAAACACTCAATCATAATTTAAAAAAAAATTCTCAAGAGAAAACCTCTTTAATATATTTTTTAACAGTAACATGACGAGCTTCGTGACATGGTTGGTATGACGTCTCTCTTCTGATCTGGGGTTGAGGGTTTGATTTCTGTTGGTATAATTTTTTTTCAATACGTGTGATTTATAAATTTTAAATGAAGCCATCATAACAACGTTTTGATTGGTTGGAAGAGATTGCTAAGTGGCAATAAACTCGCAAAACAAAATAAAAATACATTTTTTTTTGTTTTTACGTGATAGAAATTAGTTTCACAGAAAACAAAGTCGAATAATATATCCCCAATGGATACAACTTTTTTTATGGTATCCATTAATAATTTGATGTTTTTTTGTGTCTAAAGTTTTAACCTTCTTTCTTCAAAGTTAAAAAAATATTTGGTTTAAGTATTTCAAATATTTGAGTCGAGTCACATTGTCACGTGTTAAGACGCTGGTCTAACGTGCAGAAGGTCGCCAATTAAAATTTAATCTGTGCTAGTTAACATCGAAGACCATGGGCATTTTTTGTCGTCTTGTATTTAGGGTACAAGAATACCTATGAATTCGGTCATATATATTATTTTTAAGAAAGCGCGTTGGTGTTTTTTGTACATGTTTATCGTGTGGGCAGAATAATTGTAAATTATGATTTTTTTAGCGTTTGTTATATTTAAATACAAGAATTAAAAATAATGTTGATGAGTCATATACAATTTTTTTCATTCTTTACTTCTTCAGTGTACATGATTATTTATGGTGTATCTGGCTAGCTTTTTGTTACATCAATTTATTCCAACCAACCAGCTTATCTTGGATAAATAAAGTTGTTTGAAAGCATGACAGATTTTACAAAAAAATGTATTGAATTTAAATAAAATTTAAAAGGACTAATCCCTGAGGCTTAGGCCCCACCAAAGTGCTTCGCTTAGTGCTAAGCTAAATGCTACGTTATTAATAGACTAGGTGACTTCAGGCATGGCCACACCAAAGTGCTTCGCACAAATTCATTTGACATTTGGGAGTGGTTGAGTCAACAAACGATGCCACTCTCAAAACTAACCAGAAAGCTACTTCTCTCGGAGAATTTAAGTTTAAAATGTTGAACATCTCAAATCCGAACTTGTTGGGTGCATAATGTAAATTTATCTAGAAGTTTGGAGTAGACAGTTTCAACTTCTCTATAAATAATTGCAGAATAAAACTTCCTCCGTCTTGTAAAATCACTTGGTACATAATAAAATTAACCAACACGTCTGTTCGCTAGGAGACTCACTAGGTGACTAATAGTAACGTAGCGTAAGCGTGCAGTGTGGCCATTACAATAGTATGGGGTGCGTTGATTCGCTAGGATATGTCACCTAGCTCGCAGCGTAGCTCTAAGCACCAAGCGAGGCTCCTACCTGTGTGGCCAAGGCCTTAGCAATAATAAAATCGTGAAAAGAAAACAAACACAAATTATAGAAATTTAAATTAATCTCGTCTTGTGTCCGAGAATGATACAAAAATACGTTTTTACTAAACAAATATAATTAAAATCCAATAATTTAAGGGCAGTAAGAATTCTTAATAGTTTCAGATATATTCATAAATATATTGAAATGCTTTGTTTCAAACACTCGACAAAAACAATGTAACAATTTTAATGTTAAGTGTAAAATGAACTATTTACTTACGAAAGATCACAAATAATGTATTCTCTAAAGAAACGAAGAAAGCAATTTCGAAAAGAGGAGTGTTTCCTTAAAACATTAAACAAGGAATTTCCACAAAGATGGAAATTCGAGTCGAGCAAAAGTAAAAAAAGGGGGAAAAAACTGATTGAAAGTCGAGTTTGATCTATTTGAAATCATAGTATTAAAGTCAGTATTGGACAGGGCTGGCGTAGGTTTATTTTAAATATTTGTGGAGTACGCGAGAAACCCATTTATATCGCGGACTTAATTATCCTATTTCATATTCATATTAATTTATTTTACGTCGAAACTGAATTATAAACATTTTAAAAAATTTCTCAAAAATATGTTTTGGAAGTAAAAGTAAATTAAACAATTGTTAATACTTATTTTCTTATATATTTTTTGGAAAACTATATTATCAATTATTTGTTTTTTTAAACCTATTTTCTTCGTATATACAAGGCTATGTTTTTTTATTTATACTTCATTTGATTAGATTATTAAAAACGTTTAAGATAATCTTTGAATTTTCAATACGAATTTTTGCAATATATCAAAGAGTTCTATACGTCTGTTGAAGAAAACGATAAAATTGTCGCAGTACATTTATCTTTCTTTTGAAGTAAATGACAGGGAAAAAGTTTTTTTTAGTAAATGTACTTTAGTTTTCCATACGGTATTATTCGTTTCAAGTTTTTAAACCGTAATGAAAAAAGTAAATGTAGATTTACACGACCAAAAGCTACAGCGTGTCCATCAAAGTTTGATCGAAAAGCATCTTGCGCTCGTCAATTGGGAAAATGTTTTTCTCCTTCATGACAACGTAAGACCCTATACATGAAAACATTTTAAAGCTTGGCTTGTCTATTCTACCACACCCACCATACTCACCACCTGACTTTACAAAATCCAATTATCATCTGTTTCGATCGCTGCAAAATGCTTTGATGAGGAAAAAACTATCTAGGGATAACCAGGTTTAAGATTTTGTCAAAATCTTTTTCATATAAAAACAAGTGGAATTCTACTCAAAAGGTATTGTGAAAAGCTATCTGATAAATGAAAAGCTATCTGATAAATGAAAAGCTATCTGATAAATTAAAAGCTATCTGATAAATGAAAAGCTATCTGATAAATGAAAACAAAAGCGAATACATATTGTAATTGATTAAAATGTCGTTGCTGCTTGTTATTGAAAATTAATAATGATGTATTAGGTGTTAACATAAGTTGTGTCCGTTATTTTTTCAATTTAAAAATGAGCACCAAAAGTAAAACAAAATGGTAAATGTTATACGTCATTCGAAAGAAAATTTTTTGTTCAACAAGAAATTGTTTGCATTTAACTTACATATATTATTTTATTGGATTACAAGCATTCAAAATGGAATGTCAAGTAGATGAAAGTGAGCATTTTCGACACCTCTTCTGTTCGCGTTCAATCGAAGGAATAAAGCTGCCAAAGCTGCTCGCGATATTTGCGAAGTGTATGGTGACGATGCTATGAATGAAAAGACAGATCGTCGATGGTTTTTGCGTTTCAAATACGGTAATTTCGACCTGAAAGACATGGAGCGTTCCGGACGACCAATGGATTTCGATGAGGACCGCTTAAACCATATTATTCATGAAGATCCCTTTCAAACATTTTTCTTCACCATTTTCAAACCATTTTTCATAACCAGTAATGATGCGGTAAAGGAAACTTTGCTTGTGGCCATGCGTAGCTCGATGACGCGCGAGCGCCACAAGCAAAGGTTCCTTTACCGCATCATTACTGGTTATGAAAAATGGTTTGAAAATGGTGATGAAAAGGGTTTGAAACGGATCTTCATGAATAATATGGTTTAAGCGGTCCTCATCGCGAAGTCCACTGGTCGTCCGGAACACTCCCACGTCTTTCAGGTCGAAATTACCGTCTTTGAAACGCAAAAACCATCGATGAGCTGTCCTTTAATTCATAGAATCTTCACCGTACACTTCGCAAATTTTCGCGAGCAGCTTTGGCAGCTTTATTCCCTCGATTGAACGGGAACAGAAGGTGTCGAAAATGCTCACTTTCGTCTACTTAACATTCCATTTTGAAGGCTTGTAATCACATTAAAATAATATATGTAACGTAAAAGCAAACACAATATCTTGTGAAGCAGAAAATTTTCTTTCAAATGACGTACCATTTTGTTTTACTTTTGGTGCTCATTTTTAAATTGAAGAAAACGGATACAACTTATGTTAACACCTAATACTGAAACGGAAGATTCTTACGATTCAACCCAAGCCAATATATATTTATATTACTTTTGAATATTAATAAAACCAATTCAAGGAAATTAAGGTATCTATTGAGATCTTTGGCACAAACCTGAGTTTAAGTAACGGCCCTGGGGTAAGAGATTCGCGAACAAATTTCACCGTGATTTTTTCGCCTCCGGGGGGCTCTCGGTAGCGCATATATTAAAAGTTTCCCTTTGAGCCAAACCACTGCCAATACTTTATTGTCCCTCTCCATTGTGGTAGATAATTGTACCATTAATAAAGATGGACCCGAGAATAACAAACTATTACGATGACAAAGAATAGGATTGTAATATATGGAGAAAGTTTTTCATTGCAATTGTGAAAAATACTTAATTCATTTATTTCATATTAAACGTACAAGGAATTATTAACGAATCACAATAGTTTGAAACTTTTATAATCTTATTGAAGGTACATAACGAAATTATTTAGCAAACAAGTTAAGAATTTTAAAGATTCCGAATTGAACAAATAAGAATGTGTATTGACAGATTACGACGCCAGCCATGCCTCAGTAGTAATCGTATTTCGACTATACTCAAGAAAATATGGCAAAGTCCCTGTGACGTTTGAAATGTCATGTCTCAAAGGGATGTGGCAATATCGTTTTTTTTACAATTCGAATCGTCTTTTTTACAAATAGAAAAATTGTTTTTCTCTAAACTGACGTTTTATAATAGTTCCTAATTTTCACTATACTCACTTTCTAATGTATTGTATTTATTTTTAAATATGCTAAGATCTACTATGAATTTATACTAATTACGAACATTTAATTTTATGTGTAAAAAAATCGGAAATCCAATTATCGTATACCAAATCCCTAGCCAATGCAGACTAACGTTGTGACTTTTGGCGAACGTCGCCAAATATTATTTGATATTAACAAACTGACATATTTTTGCTAATTTGTAGCAAGATGTATGAATTTGTCATTATTGTTAGTTTTATGTAAAAATAACTTGTTATCTATATAAACTTGCTATTTATTAGAATCGAGGATTGTATTAAAGTTTATAAAATAATTAAAATTACTGAACGTCGTTACAAGGTTTTGGGGCAAATTTGTGAAACGTCACAGCAGAGACTATGCTACATTTTCTTTAGAATAGGGTCGATAGAATACGTGTTGTTTTGTTTCATTGTAAAATGTTAAACATGAAATATTTTGCAGCAATCAAGTTTTTTCAAAATAAGGTAAAATTGTGCAGTTTTGTATTACATGCGTGATATTTTTTTGTAAATTAACTAGTAATTCTAACAAATTATGATACATTTGAGAAGTACATGGCCGCACAGTAACGTACTAAACTTCTGTGCGGAAGGTTATTAGTTCAAACCCCGTACTGTGCTACTTCCGTCGAATGACGCAGGCATTTTTTCTGGGTAGTATTTGAGGGTATAAGGATACTTATGACTTAGGTCATATCTATTCAAAAAGATGAAAAAAAATACATGCTAGTGTTGTACTCTATTCGTCTCACTTCGTTGTGCCATTGGAACCAGTACAGCAGTATGCCCTGTGAGCTTGCTGATTTGCAACGTTGAAATGGCGAGGGGATCCTCGACTACGAGGCCCAGCGATGAACGAACGACTACTTTAAGGCATAGTATAAAAAAGCTCAAAATATATAAAGCTTGTGGATTTCCTTAATTTAGTGAGTCGACTTTCAGAAATATGAAAATAAATAATAAAAACAAGGTTCATAAAAAAAAACTCAACGATCTTATTTACGACTTTGATTTTCTATATCAAACATATATTAAGTAGGGATATTTTCCCCATAATAACTAGGAACATTTTCCATTTCACAATCAGAAAATTGCCTTTTTAATTCCACTCCGCTCGCCCCCTTTCATCCCTTATATATGGAATCACAATGAAAATTGCGACTCATTTTTACACCCCAATAAAGCGTACCTCGCCCTTAGCAGATCTTTTTATTGTATGAAGTGCCTTGTTTAAATATTGCTTAATCATAATATGAGTTGTCATTTTTTAATCCACTTTTAGAAAGTTTGCCTTTTAATGGAAGGAAATCGTAACATGTCATTATACGACTATATGTATAATAATCAGGGGTGTTTAATATTTTTTATGAATTTTTTAGTGGTATATCAAATTTTCTCTCTCATTTTCTCTTCGTCATAAGGAAAATGAGCACTACACAACATACATATAGTATACACTACACTACACATAAAGCTGAATGTGTTACTATCACATATTGGAAGATCTACTAAGGTTTCATTGTAGTTTGTTTTGCCTTGTTAAATTTTCTGCGGTTTTCTTACAAATATGTTTTTTTTAACATATGGCGATGCGAGAGACCACATATTTTGTAACTTATCTAATGGCCGCAGCTACTATCTTCCTACCCTTACGGTTCATCTTGTATTATAAATTGTCCTCATATTAGTATCATTATTAATAATAATTAGACCTGGAACGATATAATTTGTCCTGAGCTTTCTGTAAATGAGTTATTCAAACTAATCGACTGGCTAAAATGTTACTAGTGATCAAAGGTTGTAGATACTATGAAGATAAAACTTACAAACGAAAATGAGTTTCCACCTGTCGATGTACCGAAATATAGACAAGCTAACACACCAACTACTCCAATTGCGACATATATTCTGAGTCTTGCAGGTCAAAGTATGAACAATCGAAAAAAATAAGACTGTAAATGATGGGAATTGCAGACTGGAAAACAGAAAACTGGCGATGGACCCAAATCCAGCAATAACCCGGCTTCTCCCTTCTGAAAAACATCTAGTGCATATTAAACAGATAAAGATGCGGAGCTGGTTGCACAGCCTCTAATGCCTATCAGTCGCCGTTGTCGTTGCTAGGCCTCATAGTCAAGGATGCTCTCGTTTTTCCAACGTCAATCACAAGCAACTCCTTCAGCAGACGTCACAGACATGTGGATCGTGCTGAGTTACCTGGTAATGTTGATAAATGTTCGCCCGCACGCTCTTTCTTACACGTCTAGTTATTAAGTCGCGATCAGATCGAAAACACATAGCACTTCATCTTCCACGATCTTAAGTCACCTACTTCCAGTCTTCAGGCGTCCCATCCAAAGTCAGCAACTCTCTCAGGTTGTCTTTGTAGCACTTTTTCTCTGCATACTCATATTTCGCTTGCCCATTATTTCCCCCTATAAGATGTGTTTTGTGAACCTATGATTGCCCATGCGTATCACATGTCTGATCCAGCTTAATTTCACCTCTACAGGTTTACAGTTTAAGCGTTGTAGGACTGAAACATTTGTGACTTCGGTCACAAAGAAACTTTTGTAGATCGCTACAAAGAAACTTTTGTAGATGTTCCGATATGTGATATGAACTCATTCGGTTTTATCTATAGTGTTTGCATTGTAATATTCAATAATAATGATGCACTTGAAATATATATGGTGAACTTAAGCTATCAACAAACTTACTTCCTGATGATCGGACATGAGATATTTTTTATTAAAAAAAAATAGAGAAACTGATATCTCTTAAAATGCAGGGTTGTACTTATATCAAACATATATGAGCATAGCACGTCTCCCTAAGCTAGCCCCGCTGGGGGATTACCGCCCGGAGCGTGTTTACACATAATTATTCCGCATCGCGACATCTTCGGCGCCTCGGGCCTCCGCCCCCAGAGCTCGGCCCCCCCGACACCATATTCTAGCGCACGCATTGTCTGCCGGATAAAGCTCGCCCCCATCTTCACTAATCTTCAATAATCTCATTTGAATTTGAATTAAGAACACTTTATGTGCCTTTTGTTACAAATTACTTGTTACTTACAATACTTACCACACTCGTACAAGGGAATTTCCGTTTCAGTATTGCGGATGGAGGATTTAGTTACCGAATGACAGAATTCAGCAAATTTCTCACAATGCTTACACGTATCTCTCTTATCTCTTTGTGGGATACATATATTTCATGATCGTTATGCTCAAATTGAAAATATAATATTTAAAGCAGATACTATCAGCAAACCTTCTCATATTCCTAGGACTTATTTTTTTTTGCTTAGTAATAAAATTAATGATAATGAAGGCACACAGTATTATATCTGTGGAGTTATGGCACAAGCTGATACGTCAGTTTTACCTTAGTTTACAGGAAAAAAAACATCAACTTTGATAAGTTGTTAAAAATCAGTATAAATAAGTATTTTTTAAGTTATTCCAAATGATACATAATTTGTTTGGATAATGACTGACACACCAAGTTTTGCCCAACATGCTGAGAAATATTTTCTATAAATTGGGAGAATAAATCCAATATGACAAAAAAACGGACATATCACCTTGTGCCATAACGCCACAGATCGTTTAGATAGCAAACTCTCCTTCAAGGTGCTATAATTTATAATTCGGACGCACTATTATTGATAAAATATTAAAAACATTACAAAATAAATATATATTAGTTAAATAAAATGATAGGAAGGTGGTGGCTGCAGACATTAGATACGGTACATTCCCGCATCTGCCTGTTTATAACAATATATTTGCCAAGAAGACGAAAATGAACTACAGTGAAACCTTTGTAGATTTTCCGATATGTGATAGTTACACATTTAGCTTTAGATGTGGTGAAGGGTATGCGTGAAGTTATCATATATTATCATAAATTTTGATCGAAAATCCCAAAAAGGGAGAGACTCTCCCGATAATATCTCCTAAACATAAAAAAAACTATTTAAAAAACTAGATGATTATTCAACAAAAGTTAGAAATAGCTACTAACTTTGTGATCTCCTTTTTTAATATAAATAACCTAGTATAAACTAAACATTAAGGACAATACTTTGCCTCTGGAGTCGAGTAACCCTGTATCGACATGTGGAAGGTTTCGATTCTGCAAAGAAACTTTCATCTTGTTCTACAAGTATGTTAAGCTCATGTGTTTAATATATCTCAAGATCTATCCATAAAATTTTCGAAAAATCCAATTATTCTTGTTCTATGTAAGCGTCGTTCCACTAAAAACAAATTTAAGTTCTTTACCACTATAAAATAAGTCTTTCGACAATTACGTAAGTCTACTTGGTAAAATTTGGTAATATGTTGTGGTGGACATACATATATTGAACTTAAATATACATATTAATATTAAACAATTTTAAATAATGACTGTAATTTATTATTACTACCGCTTTTTGTTTCTCCATGTTTGTTTTAGACAACGTTTTGTATTTTTTGTCAATAATTTTAAGTACTTGTATAACTTGTCATATGTTAATTTGTATGTAAAAGACACAGTTGTGTCGTTAATTAAATTAATAAATAAAATAAATAACACTTTGGGTACATAACACATAAATACATTAAAATAAATAATAATTAAAACTATAATAATGAATACTGAGTAATATTTGGATTAATATGACATGGCAGTACTTCAGAAATTTTTGACCAAGGTAGTTTGCCTAGTTTTGATGCACTTCTGAGGCAACACATGTGGAGAGTACACGAGCGTATTATGCGAACTAACAACTTATTAACAAGTCAACAATTTATATTATGCTGCCGAAGAATTGGGTTAACCTAGATACATTTTTATAACTGACAACCTCCGTAACCTTGTTGATTAAACCAGGGCTGTGGAGTCGGAGTCGGAGTCGTGGAGTCGGAACATTTTAGGCGGAGTCGGAGTTGGAAAAAATCGACCGACTCCGACTCCGTTTAATTATTTTAACATTTTCTTTAATGAATAACGTTACGGTATGTGTTAACCAGTTAACCTCTCATCGTTTCATGCTAATTCCATTTAGACCACGAATAGGAAATAAGATTTATATAAAGTATATTTACTTTAAAAAATCTTGTGTTCTATTTTCAATATTGAATAAAAAAAAAATAAACAATATAAATAAGATTTAGTTAACGTATGAAAACAAATGAAGCAACCTTTTTATTTTAAAGTGTTTTCTTATTTTTTTTAATACCTACCTGTGTTGTTTTTCTAATTATTTTAAAAGTTTTATTTAATTCTTTTTTTAAATATTAATATATATTTTTAATATTATTTTAGTGTGAAGATATTGCTTAATGCGTATTGTTTATATATTTTTTTATTAAATTGTTTCATTTGTGTACGAATATAATTAATTTTTTATTTATACCTGTATCCATTATTAATAAGTCAATATAAATACATTAGGTAGACGCAGTAAATTATAAAATAAAATAAAAATTGAAGTCAGAGTCAAGAGTTGGAGTCGGAGTATAAAATAAAGCCGGAGCCGGAGTCGGAGTCGGTAAATTTTCATCCGACTCCACAGCCCTGGATTAAACTGCTGTCTTGCAACCAGGGGGCTGCGCGTTCGATTTCCGTTAGAACCCAGATTATTTTAAAAAGGTTACCAATCTTATTTCTTCTAAATGATTCTTCAACATCTTCTTGGTTGGCTGGAACAGATCACCAGATTGGAAATAAGCTCGCCAGATTGTACTGTATATAACGAAAGAGTGCCACAAAACAGTTACATTCACAAGAAGTGTCTAAATAGAATGTATAATTAAAAAAAAAGTGAATTACTTTTTGTAATCATCGCATTTTTCTTGTTCTTGATAATTTAAATATTTTTATATAGATTTACATAATTTGGTGATTTTTTAACTTGTGTTACATTGTGAAGTAGCATACTTTTCTACGAAAGAGTAGTTTTTTAAAACTATTTTTTATATTTTACAAGTATTGGGAAATCTGTCTACCTTGGCCTGCGTACTGGCCCAGAAAAGATGCAGCGGATGCGTCGATACTTGTGCTCTGACAAGGATATCCTCTTTCCCATCGATGACGGCTCTGTCAACAGAGTTTTAAAGATCAAGTGTTTGGGTACCGTGATTGCTAGAGATTGTGTTTTAGCAGCGACGGATGCATCATTGGGACACAATTTTGCCGTCGGCAAATTTATTCAGCCTTCGGGTTTACATGCCAAAATTTAATAGTTAACTGAAAGATAAACTCTTAAACCACAGTAAAACATTTTTCTTTCTTTCCAGTTTAAACACAGGAATTTTATTTTCTTAAAATACGTACTTTTATTCAATTTCAACAATTAAAATAATATTTTTTAAGTTTTAGTGCGTATTAATACAAACCACAAAATGATACAAAGAATTAAAATTAAAACATTAACATTATTCTTATTTTTTAACCTGGCGAGTTTATTGCCATGTGGCAATCTCTTCCAACCAACCAGAAAGATGTTTTATAGAACCTAAGTGTTAACCAGACTGGAATCCTATTTAAAAAAATCTGGGTTTCAGCGGGGATCGAACCCGCAACCTCTGGATTGGCAGACAAGTGTCTTACCACCAGGCCACGGAGGTCGTCATTATTCATACTACAATCAAAACAAGCGCAAATTATAATCAAAAGACGCGCACACATACCACCACATGAGACAATCACACATCAGGCCGAGGCTCAGGGATGTATACCACGCATGGAAGACTTGAAAAAAATCAACATACACATAAAAAATACGTTTATCATATATAAAACAAAAAATTTATTCACTCGCATAATTCATCCACCCAATATATATTATAATAAAACAATAGTCCTCAGATTAATATAAACCGACACTAAAGAAGATGACGACCTCCGTGGCCTGGTGGTAAGACACTTGTCTGCCGATCCGGAGCTTGCGGGTTCGATCCCCGCTGGAACCCAGATTTTTTCAAAATAGGATTCCAGTCTGGTTAACATTTAGGGCCTATAAAAACTTATTTCTGGTTGGTTGGAAGATATTGCAACATGACAATAAACTCATCAGGTTAAAAAAAATCCGTTCATCAAGCATAAAATCATATTTAAAGCATAATCAATAAACACAAAACTATAAATAAAATGAAATTAATATTCAAACATTCGTGGTGCTTCAGTTTATTCGACACAGAAATATTCCGGCAAATATAAATTATTTATACTCGTAGTTAAAGCGTTAACACTGTGGAGGTTTAAAGCATAATATAAATAGGCCGAAACCCGTATGGTGGTCGCCAAAGAAAGAATACGAGAATTGAATTTTGAATACAAGAGAGCGAGATAAGAATACTTTGAAACAGATTGAAATTATAGTGAACGAACCGGTGTAAAAGGGGACGATGCCAATTTATTTTGAATCGTAATTCATTAAATAATTTATTTATTTCCTATTATATTGAACCTTATAATTACTTGTGTTTACTACTTCGAAACAGATTGGAATTATACTGAACGAACCGGTGTAAAAGGGGATGATGCCAATTTATTTTGAATTGTAATGCATTAAATAATTCTTTATTTACTATTACAATATATTGAACCTTATAATTACTTGTGTTTATTTATCTATTGCTCTTTTTTTGAATGCAGACAATTATAAGTGGCTTTTTCAAGATGTCGGAAACGTGAAAACATTAAAGTCAATATATCTGAAACAAGTCTTCAAGGAAAACTTTATCAACGATTTAAATTGAACAACAGTTAATGTTTATACACAAAACATAGTGTATAAAGAGATTTTTGAGAATTAAATAATTCATCAATCAAGATGTACCTTTTTCATTTTAAACTTTAAACATTAATGAACCCAAAAAACTTTAAGCTGATCTTGCTCCATTCGGTATTTCAAAAACGTATAATTTGTTTTACTTCCGTGAATATTTCACGGGCTGCCACTACATTGTAATTTGATTGGTCCAACACTGTTTATAAAGTGAAATAAACAGTATTTGACCAAACAAATTACAATAAATAAATATATAATAGTTTCATATGAAAAAGTAACAAAATAAATAAATAAAACACTTATTTTATATTTTTGTGTTCCCCACTGGTTTATTTTGAGTTTACTACCGGTTTCGAAGACCTCCGTCCTCATCGTCAGGTTAAGATAAAACTAATATTTTAACCTGACGATGAAGACGGAGGTCTTCGAAACCGGTAATAAACTCAAAATAAACCAGTGGTGAACACAAAAATATAAAAAAGGTGTTTATTTATTTATTTTATTTCTTTTTTACATGAAACATGGCACCAAAGAGTGGAACTAAAGTCTTTTCGAAGATTCAAAAAACATAGTTTCATTCATAGCAACACAGTATATCCTGAAATAATACGTGTATTTCAAAGTAATGGAAAATATACACTTAAGAGAGAAACTATCAAAAGTTCTCCAGACATTTCATTATGCCCCCCTCCCCCCAGTCGACATACACCCTATCAATAAAGGGCGAGACTAGTTGCGAGGTTTTTTTAGCCTACAATGTTTATTTTTAATTATTTATTTATTTGACATTTTTATTGCAAATACAATATGGCGGGCTTATTGCCAGGCGGCAATCGCATTGCGCTAATCTATGATTGGAAATACGCTGAAACATTTCGGCGAAAAAAGAGGGGGGGGCGGGGCAATTAAGAATATTATAAAATATAGACAGTATGTAAATTTGGCGTCTATTTCTAACATTCAACCAGTTCAATGCCGTCTGGTATGAAGTTATATGATCGTACTTTCGTAGGTTGAAAATAAATCTTACACAAACATTTTGAAGACGCTGTAATTTGTCCAGCTGTTGCTCTGTAACAGCCAAATAACAGACGTCCGCATAGTCCGAAATCGTAAATAACAGAGATGTACGAGTAAAATTTATACACTAATACCAGCTGTTCCTCTGTAACATCCAAATAACAGACGTCCGCATAGTCCAGAATCGTAAATAACAGAGATGGTACGAGTAAAATTTATATCCTAATACTCGTATTACTAATATCAAGATAAAATTTAACAAGATACACAACGTATATAACTAACTACACATGATCTTGAAAAGAATGAGCCCACTTTAGTGTAATTGCCCATTTTGGATTTTTTAAAATTATATCATGCCTAATACAGGGTTAACATAACATACTATCACTAAATGTAATTAAATAATTATCGAGCACTTAACACCATAACACAACACAGCTCTCTGTAAGTGATCTCCATGTCCAGCGGAGTGACAGTAGCTCTAACCATAGTGGACGCAGGCCGCCAGCAGCTCTAACCATAGTGGACACACTCCGGATATAGTAGCCACTCTGTGAACACTAGAAGTAGCATAGGACATACATATGTATGGTCATTTGCGTCACTTCACTTGAGGATGATGAATTTTTCAATAGTATTGTGGTAGATGGTAAGTGGATGAATGGGAATCGTGGATGGAGCGGAGCTGTGAATAAATGATTTTTTTATTTGTTATTTATGTTGCATAATAAATAAACTGACTTTGTTGGTGCCGTTGCCTAGCACTTAACGTGCTTTCTAAGCATCTGATAATCGTTGTTTCAATTTCATAATAATAATAAAATAATAATTTATATAGCGCCATTCAGAGACTAGACACTTCTCAAGGGTGTTCTTACTCGGGATATTAATCCCCTATTATTGAATAATTAAAAATATTATAAAATAAAAATATGTACATAAGTTGAATGGAGGATAGGAAAATGGTAGATGTGGCCATTAAAGGGTATTTACCCATACCTGCTCATGTGTAATAAAACATATTTGGTAAGAAAATCTCAGAAAACTTACTAAGGGTAGAGGGACTACAAGGAAACCATTGTATATTTTCTGATATGTGATTGTAACATCTTCGGTTTTATAAAAAGTTAAGTGTACGTTTGCAAGGTTCATATGTGATAATACATTTTGACAAAACCTCCCAAAAAGGGTTGTCTTCAAGCGCTTCTTAAAGCTGCGCACACCAATCTATATTTCTAATACTTAACGGTACAGTAGCATACTGTTCCAGCAACAGTAAAGTTCTGTCATAATACCCCATCCTATAGGATCGATTTGGAACAATTCATTGATTCGATGAAGACAAAATTGACCTCAAAGTTCTACTCCTTTCGAAAGAACATCTCTCAGACATATATTCGAAAAGTACAATGGAGACATCACAATAAGGGATGATTTAAAGATAATGTTTGAAATAAATCCGTTCGTGACACTAAAGTCAATGTAGTAAAATCATACATTTTGAAACCATAAGGGAAAACTAGACTGAAACGTTTTTCGAAAATAAATCGGTAAATAACGGAAATTGAATTGCAAACCCGTCCTGAAATATGTAAACCTTAAGTAAAAAATTGAATGAGGTTCTTTTGAAAATTAGAAAAAAAATCGTAGATCAACATAAATGAAACTGCAACTCAAACTGAAAGATATTTAAAAAAAGTTTATGTGAAAACCAGACCTTTTAGAAAAAAAAAATTGGTACCATTGGGAAACAACCCCGCAGTCCTCGGGTAATAAGGCAATAGGAAGGCGTTAACAGCTAAATCATGTAGAATGTTAATTTAATATTTAGTTTTATATTTATTGTTTTATATTTATTGTATACATCCCAATTCAGTACAAAATATTGTACAACATTTTTGAGATAACTGTATCACATTTATCATTATAATTATAAACAGGTGAGTTGTGTTACATTACACTTTTGCATACATAATAATCTGTCACATGTATTAATTACCACATTACACAATATCTTCTAACTAATCGGAGATACGTTGAAAAGGATTTTATTCAAAATCAGGCTGGTACCCTTTTAAAATATGACTGTTGATATCATCAAACTTTTTTTTATTTCCTAAACTGTCTTAAACATTTCTAAATGCTATCTACCATTTTCGTGTCGTTGAAGATAATTTAAGAAAAAAACGTTTTGATAAGAAACAGTTTGGAAAAAATAAAATAAAAAACAAACACTTTTTTGAATGGGAAGATGCGACTTGAAAAGAGTCTATCTGGGAAGAACATCAAGAGTAAACGTACGAGAGATGTTATCTTAGAATAAGAGATAAAATGCGTTATCAGCACAATGGTGGTCTAACGATATTTCTTCACAGCAGAATTGGAGTCAGAATGACATATTTTCCTATACGTTCATTGCAAATCCTTTCGCGAGTAAGCGCCTTTCAAGCCTTATGGTTCTTAACTTTTTCAGCAACCAGCATCCCTTAAATTCTCAATATGTGTTGATGCAGTCTCGTTAAAAGTATTTTGTTTGTAAATTTTTTACTGACGAAAATAACGGTTTGTTACATCAAGAAATAATTTATTTATTTATTTAACACTTTTATTGCAATACAATCTGGCGGACTTATTGAAAGGTGGCAATCTCTTCCAACCAACCAGACAAAAGTAAATGAAGCAAGTTACATGGTCGCATAAACCATTCAAACGAGTATCCATCCCCACGAAATACATAAACACATACGTGAACACATGCCCACGAACCCCACAAAGACGGACAATCAACCGAACATTATTTTTCATATAATAGTGAGATATCATCAATCAAAAGGAAAGGAAGGGATGGGGGAGAGGAAAGGAAAATAAAAATCAGGAATGAAACACGTTATTTTACTGACTAGAAATTAAGAGTTTTTTCAGTCACTTCTTAAAGCATGCCAAGGACGGAGCGAGTCTTATATTGGTTTGTAACTGATTCCAGAGTCTCACTGCATGGACAGTAAAGGACCATTAGTCCAGAGTCTTACTGCATGGACAGTAATTTACTAAAAATAATTAATATTAAATAACACACACATCTTTGTTATAAGTTATAAAATTGAACTTTTTTACATTATGTGTAATAGTATATGAACGTATATGTGTATATGCCATAAGGTTTCAACCCCCAGAACACGTGTTTTGTTCATTTGAGATATCGATTAAGCTTATTTCAATGTTGTATGTGCAAAAATATCAAGTCGGCGATATATGGTATGTCTTCAATTATCTGAGCAGGTAATATGTTAACTGGGTCGTGCATTCACGTCCGTATAGCTTGTAGTTTATTTTTTGATAAATTTTTCATGACTTTTTTGTGGTAATTTATTTCCGAGTTTTGGAAATAAGAGTTTTGTTAAATGACTCAGTATCAACTCTACAAAAAATATTTCAAGCCTATATTTATACATTTTTTATGTAATCATTTGTTGTTGACGCTGTGTTGTGCTAAATCCAGACCGTTTGAGAGTCTCGGAAAATTTTTATTTTCAAGTAAGTTTTTTGCTATAGGTGTGCTTAATAGCTAACTTGCTGTACTTGCACAAAGCCCCCTTTTTATTTTAGCTATTAAAGTGTTCTTAAAATCTAACAAAAAGGGGTTTTGTGTGGTAAAAATACTCGTTGGTCGTCTTGCTTGCCACAAGTGTTGTTGTATCATTACGCATTGCCAACTCGAGCGCTGATGAAATTTAAGTTCCGTGCCTATTCCAGTGGTTTGTTAACTTAATTAATGGGGCCGAAGACAATGTTGTCTCCTAGAAGTTGAGAGGCATTTAATTTACCTATGTTACATACATTTTTGAACGCAATTGAAAATACAAAAGAGTACCGTTGAAGCTTTTTTATCTGTGCTGAAAATGTTTATTTTTAAATGATATATACAACAAAACAGGGTGTAGCGAGATGTAAAGGGGTGGTACCTTGTGGACAATACTGGCCCATCTAGGGTAGTCTAGGGAGTACTCAGCCTCTGGTTCGCTGGCCTCGAACTCTTCACTTTTGGGTCCAAGTAACTGTTAGTGCACGGACATCGGCCACACTTCAGAAACTGCGTGGATCCAATTTTTTTACTTGGTGGATATATACAAAGGCTGTTCATTCTGCTTCTATCTTTCCCTATCCTGTTTCCTAATTTTCTCAGCTCCTATCTACATTAGTATATCCCAAAACATTTCTACAATAATCCTGCATCCACTTAACAGTCATAAGTCCACATCTCATCTGGAACCTAGAACTTGACCCCAAAACACCGCATGTTAGTAGCAGGACTCATAATATATACTTGTACAACATGTATATCATTCTTGCATCAACTTTGATGCGGGAGACAATGGTAAACCACTGCACTATTTGTCCCAAGAAAATTAAATGAATATGCTCAAAAATTAATGAGTTACATTCCTCAACATTGAAGTCATGACGAAGAATACAAAAAATTATGATTTTTTTATAAGATACCATAACTGCATCAGTACTGTAACTTTTAATTTTACAACCCTTACCCCTAGAAGTAAATTTGGGCGTGTATATTTAAGAACCACTGGTTCTGGTTCTTCCTTTACATCGAGTGTTATGGGGCCTGAATCAGGCAATTTCTCCATGATATATGAGAGCAGTCACCGCTGGAACTTGAACAAATGATACTGCATCGACGCCAGTACCTTGAACTGATCTTAAAGCCGAAATATGCGATGCGCAGCGGTGCTTTACAATGCATTTAGTATCGTATAAAACAGCCCATATAGACAACTCTGTAATGGCCGACTGAATATTTGAAAAAGTAAATGTATTTTCAATACTTGAATGATTTTGTATTTTGTTATATTCATTTATTAAAAAAAACATTAAATAGTGTATAATATGGCTCGTTTATTCCCAAGTGGCAATCTTTTTCAACCAACCATACGATTGCTTCACAAAATTTTTGAGTGAAAGGTGAAAAATTAACTATTTTGATGTAGAGCAAAATTACTTTGCAATGCCGACATAAAAAAGTACAAATTTAACAAGGTCATCGATGGCCAGGAGAAGGAAATAAAGATTGGGAAAAATAACCTTCCTTGTCGACTGACAAGATATCATTTGAGGACTCTGGCGACTGCCAGAGTCCTCAAATGATATCTTGATAGGTCTACCTTTAGTTTAACTCCCCTTACCGATCTTATAGATCTCAAATTTTAGATTTCATAACTTCCATGATCTAAAAAGAAATATTTTATTTATGAGTTCAAATTTGCTCATAACACACATTTTTAAGAAAACAAAAATAAAAAAAAATAAAAAAAATTTTAATAGTCGAGATACAAAAAACCCCTTATGTTGCCTAATTGATAGAACCTTTGGCTTAAAAACATACCAGTGTACCGTCAGACTTTCCTGGTGCGCAACGGCTCGGTCGGTGAGTTTCCTGGTGCGCAACGGCTCACTCACTCAAAAGAAAATAAAAGAAGAAAGAAACAAAACTCCACGACAGAGCTTCGCTTTTCAACAAAATTAACTTTAAAATGGTGAAGGGACCCTCGACTATGAATCCTACAAACGACGATAGTGCAAATGTGAGGCATGGTAGAGGAAAACTAAGGAAATTATCTTTAAGTCAAATGTGTGATAATCTGAAAGAAAAAAATATAAATAAAAGATGTATGTCGGGATATAAAAGTTTTGTACTCTGTCATTTCTGCCTGCCTTAATAGGGAAATTGTGTGATTGTGTGTAAGTATGATAAAAAAACTTAACATTGAAAATCCGAAACATACAAGAAAGAAACTTACTTCGAAAACAAGAATTTAAAGAAATGTTATTTCGGATACATCAGCCACATTTCGTGTGTGAAATTGATCTTTTGTAAAAAATAAACAGGCAACAAAAAAACATCGCCAGGACAAATCCTGGATCATCCTTGGGCTTGGGGCCGCACCCCGCTAGCCCTTTGCGGGAACTTTCCCGGAAAAGAGGTATTGAATAAAAATAAGTTTCCTAACTCACGGGCGACTCACAAATCGTTGAGAATGACAGGGTTGTCTCAAGACTGAAAGAAAAGGGATTGCCTAGAGACCGCCTACTTTGTTCCTTGATAAAGGAGTGTTGAATTCAGTTTTGGTTTCTTGTAGATAGAAGTTTATTCTTACAGATTTTATGAAACAAAATAAATTAAGCGTTTAAGTTTCAATTTTCAATATACAGAGAGATCTGGAAAAATTGTACATGTTTTGAATATTGAACGGATGGGTTGAAAACATTGAAAATGAATTAATAAACTGAAAGTTATAAATACAAAAACTACTGTCCTAATTACTATCACACAAAATTATCTGTGGTACGCAGAATTTTGAAAACTAAATATCAATTTAGAAGCAATGTGTACTAGTTACATATCACAGGAGGGAAGGGATAGTTAGATAAATATATAATGTATTAATACCCATCCGGTCAAGATCATAGATTGAGAATATGTTGGAAAAGGACCATTTAAAATATCCATTAAATCAGACAAGGAGTCACTCAATTTATGTGTTCTTTACAAAACGCAACTGTAGGTAACAAACCACTATTGACACATTTGAATTGTAAAAGATTTGGTATGAAAACTAATTTGAGCCAGTATTTGGTATAACCTTTTATAAACATATCAAATCGTATAAAAGCCTTCTTTTCAAATTGTATAAAAAGGTGGTTCAATAAGATATCATAGTCAATCATTTTAGGTGGAATACTGAGACGATAATTAATATGTCTGATAAATTTATTCCGAACTCTTTCGATTGCACTGGAATTGATAAAATAGCGATCAAATTGTTGAACTATACTCTAATACACTTCCTACTAGTGATAAGTAGAGCTTTAGCAAAGTTAATTGTCTCCTAGAAGCTTAAGCGACTTGAAAGTTTAAACCTGAATCTTCACACCCTCTCATAGTACAAGGACACTATTTATTTATTTATTTTCTCAAAACAGGCTTAGCCCAATTGCTTAAAAAAATACAAGAAGTGTTAGCATCAAAAATAAAGAAAAATTATGCAGAATAAAAAAATTATATTTAATAAAAAATTGTGTATATATGATTACATATATACACACAAAGATAAACATATATTCAAAGTCACTTAAGTACGTTTATGTGTGCTTTCCAACGCTCTCAATCTTAGAAGAAAATTTACTTTTGCTTTTGGTAATATGATATGAAATATTATGTCAATATCCGAAGCATTCCCGTTCAAAAGAGTTCCGTTCAGTCCCGTTCAAAAGACCCTTCCAACAGGCATAGTGGCTGGAAGACCCGTTCTTGAGTATGTTATTGAGAACAGTTCTTGCCGGCGCAGTCTAGTGTAATTGTTAGAAACATTTAACGCTAATCTTTGTAGTAATGCTGGACATCTCACAACTATTCGAACGAGTTTGACAACGTATACCAGGAGACACAGATCTCTTCTTACGCAAGGAGTTATACCCGAGCATGCCCTGTAGAAACTGAGTAGGATAAAGCCATGGATAGACGTCAAACTCACTCATATAGAGATATCGTAGATATTTTTTTTGTACTTTCTCCACCATGAGTGAGTTCTGCGCCCCCACCGGGCTCCAAATGCAGGGCATCGCTTTCTAGTTTGTTACGGATCAGTGAATTAAACAACGTGTCCAGACAATACCTAGTGACTCGATACCAGGCGTTCTTATACTGACTACTGTTGACAAGAGAGTCTAACTGACTGAAATATAAGATTTCCCTAAATTGGGCTCTCCTATACCAATCCCACCCCTGACCTGTCCCTCACCGACCTGTGTGTGGGGTCAGGCGCGGGGTGAGTTGGGGTGCCGCCTCATATAACTGTTTGTTTTGATCTCAACAATAAGTTTTTGTTTACCTCGGGATATATTGCAATCTTGAGAACTGTTTCGGGACTACCCCTTTCTTCCTACCCCCGCCGCAAGTCCGACTTTCCTTTCTCCTTTTCAACATAAAAATAATCATTGGCGTATTTTGAAGATTTCTTTTATTCCGTTTATTTTCTAACACGGGATATATGTTAAGACAAAATAAAGATTATTTTTATTCTCATCATTTTAAAATGTCGATTTGTTTTGAATATCATAGAATAATTAGTTTTGTTTAAAAAGAAGACGTATGTGTTTTATTGATAGTTTTTTTATCTAATAAATTATGCAGTCTAGAGGTGTACAGATATGTTGAGGGGTAGTATTTTGTAGATATACTGACCAGTCTAGGGTCGTAGAAAGTACTCAACCCCTGGTCCACTGACATCTCAAAATATTCACCCTTAGCTCCGAGTAGCTATCAGTGCATGGACAGCGGCCACATTCTGGAAACTGCGAGGGCTCGTAGGCCATACTTGGCGGAGGGGCACAGAATCTGGTCACTTCTACTTCTTTGTTTTCCCTATCATCTCTCTTGATTCTTTTAACTTCTTTGCACTTAAGTATATCCCAAAATAATAGTAATATTGTATGTACATATACAAATACATTCCGAAATCGCACATATAATATATTTCAAGATAAATAGCAGAAAATACATTTAAAACAGAAGCTGTCAAAAAGACTGGGCTCATCTCAAACCATCCCCGCCTTTCACATACTTATTACAATTAGAAAAAAATGTATTTTACACATCTAGTTCAACTTCACCTGACAAGGAAGACAGGGGTCTTTTTGAAACCGGTAGTCAATTCAAATAAAACAGTGATGAATGCAAAATTTAAAAAAATGTGTTTTAATTATTTATACGACACCATAAATAAAAAAATATATAAATAAATAAATACAGGTTTATTGATAGCAGCATAGTATGTACATAATACATTAAGACACATTTCAAGAACACATTAAAAAGCAAATACATTAAAAAACAGAAACTATCAAAAGGTCTGGGATCATCAAATAACATCTCCCTCAACCAAGATACACCCCACCAATATAGGGCGAGCCCAGCCACGGGGACACCAGATGTTTTTCAGCCCACACCCTTGAACACGTAGAACAAGAAGATAAAAAAAACACAGAAAATAAATAGATAACAAAAAAATACATTCAAGAGATAAGACATTTAAAGGTCCGGGATCATCCCACAAACATTCCCCCGGCCGAGATACACCCCACCAATGTAGGGCGAGCCCGACCGCAAGGGCATCGGAAGGCTTCCATCCCACACCCCCGCATATCTAGATTAAATAATAAATAAAAAAACGAAAACGTATGGCAGAAAACAAAATAAAAAGTAAAACAAAACAAAACGTTTTTTCTAGGATTCAAGAAATATTTATACCATTCCTATAACATCAGAAGGTAATGGGAAACCACCGCACTATTTTTCCCATAAAAATCAAATGAATATGCTCAACAATTTGTAGCTCAAGTTCCTCAGCATTGAGATCATGATGAAGTTGAAAATAACAAATAGATTTCTGCAGTGGTGAATGCTCGTGACGAGTATGTCATATCTGCAGTAATATTACTTTGTACCGCACGGGTACAAAGAGTGTAGATAGGCACGTTGGTTGCTGCACAGTGCTCGGAGAATCGAGGTAGCGAATTCCGTAGCGAAGATCCAAGGCGAAGAAGAAGAAGAGTAGGGAGAGATTCCTCTCAGGCAGTCGAAGTAGGGTAGCGGGTCTCAATATTACTATAATATTTTCAAGAATATTGAGTTCTTTGTCGGGTCCATGAGACAAGAACCTTCCATTGTTTTACAGCCTTTTTCATCATTGAATTTGTTATGGGCTGTGATGTAGGGATTCTCAATTGAAATAATTTACTTCCAAATAGTCAACCTTCCTTCCTCTAAGTGCCCTGTCGGGTCCCTCCAACGTTGGCGATCACTTCGGCGAATCCGTCTCGGTCCTGAGCCGCCCGGAACAGTTCCTCTGCACTCCGGATGCTGGTCCACTCCCTCACATTCCGCAGCCAGGACATCTGTCTTCTTCCGGCCTAAGGTTACTTCTCTCCACGCAGCACGTGACCCAGATATGAAATCTTTCTAACTTTTATAGTGGACAACAACTCCCTGTCAGCTCTAGCTCGCCTCAGGACTTCGGTATTTGTCACCATGTCTGTCCAGGGAATTTTGAGCATTCGACGATGCAACCACACTTCAAATGCTTCCAGTCTGTTCATTGCCTGGACTTTCAAGGTCCATGTTTCACAACCGTACAATAAAACAGACCACACATAGCATCTAATCATCCTCTGACGGAGTTTCAAATTTAAGTTGTCATCACAGAAGAGCGACTTCATTTTATTAAATGCAGTTCTTGCTGCCTCAATTCTGCACCTGATTTCCACATCCGGGTCGAGAGACTGCGTGAGTATGTTGCCGAGGTATCTGAATTTCTCCACCCTTTCGACGCTACGGCCGTTCAAACGCAACACTGACCCACTGCAATCCAACCGCCCGAATGTCATCCACTTGGTTTTACTGACATTTATTGTAAGACCCACTCTTTCACCGGACTCAATAGTCAACAGTTTATTTTTAATGAGAGTATAATCAAAGGATGGCAGATACTCAGTCAGAGATTTGGTATAGCAGTGCCGCCACCGGGCTTGCTGCGCGTACATGCATGGCTCTGCAAGTGCGCGCATATTGCATGCACCAACGCATAACTAATATAAGTTACTTCTTTTTCGAGGGAGAGAGAGGTCTCTCTATCGCACATATATACTCCTTTTTTTCCTTACTCTCTCCCTACCTCTTGCTCTCACCTCTTCATCTAATATTTCGGCCTCTTCATCTCGAACAGAACTCCTTACATATAGTGCAGGTTGGAAGAGTTTGGTAATAAAAAAACTTACGTAAATGATGAAATGTTAATTCTTATATTTTTTCTGAATAAACAGAAAAAAAACAAGATAATAAAATTCATAATTAGAAATAAATTTAAACTACATAAGAAAGATAAAAATCTTATAAACAAAGGGGTAAGAAAGACAAAGCGTTATTTTTTTAATGTATCTACGCGTTGTGGAAAAAGCATTATTCTGAATAGCTAAGGACAATCGAATTATGCTAAGATGTCTCCGAAATAAAGAACTCATCAGATGCCGGCAGCAGCATCTTTGAATAATATCCGGGGATCTCCCTCCGCATAGCGTAAAACCTTTCGGAATGAGGCGATCAAGATTAGTCCTGGAATCGCAGGACCCGCGTCCCGCTCCGGCGAGGATCAAGGATTTAAAAATGAAATAGTAATGGCACGGACGAATACAGGACCGTCTAAAGAGTATATGGGTGAAAAAAACCTCAAACGTCAAAAATTTACCCTCTAACCCCAAATCGCTAAATAAGTGTACTTACTTTTTTTACCAAATATATTACTGTCCTTTCTTTCTTTCGATGGTCTTACAGCCCATATCGAGCTTTGGCCTCCGTCAACCTTCGCCTCCAACTCTTTTTGTCTTCCGCCTCAACCAATCCTGCACCTGTAGCAGCCGGGTTGCATCCCTCTCAACTTCGTCCTCCCATCGCAGCCTTGGCATGCCCACTCTCCTTCTCCCACCCGGGTGTCCTTGGATTCTTTTGGGTGCTCGTCGTTGTATCGCATTCGCCAGGTTTCGCCATCATTCACGGGGCCCAGGATCCTACATAGTACTCTTCTCTCGAAGGCATCCAGCAACTCTGCGGATTTAGCTGTCAGTGTTCATGCTTCGCATCCATATGCTACCTCTGTTATAATAATTGTTTTGTACAGGGTGACTTTGGTTTTTCTATGGACACTTCTGGACTTGAACATCGGCAGTATGGAGAAGAATGTTTTATTCCCTGTTGTGAATCTTCTCTTAATCTCAGCACGCTCCTTCACTGTCCTTTACCTTTGTAGATTGTATTCATAGTTTTCTAACCAAGCCCATAATTTTGATAATAGTTCTGTTTTTCTTCCTCTTGCCGTAGATCTGGGATCTTTTACGAAAAAAAAAAATTAATGCTCTATTTATTTAATAAACACTTCCTTGTAAAAACAATCTGGCGGGCTCAGTGCCAGGTGACAATGTCTTCCAATCAAAAAGTAAATAAAGGAAGTTATATGGCCGTCAAAAAACATTCAAATGAATATTCACATTTATGAAATTTATGAACATATCTATGATATATAATAAAAGTAAAAGTGAGATATCATCAATGAAAGGAAAATGAAGGAATGGTAGAGAGGAAAGAAAAATCAGGAATAAAACACGTTATATTACTGACTAGAAATTAATAGCTTTTTTTAGTCGTTTCTTAAAGCATACCAAGGATGAAGCTAGTCTGACATAAGTTTTTAACTGGTCCCAGAATCTCATTATATATATGAACAATAAAGAACGACGTAAAAAATGTGAGCTACGAACTGGAAAGGCAAATAAACAATCTCTGTTTGAGCGTAACGCAAGTCCATGATAGGAAAAACGCTGAAAATATTCGGCAAAATAATAGGGGCTGGTGGGAGAGCTATGGATATTATACCAAAGAGAAAGTACAGTACCCGGCGGTAAGTAATACACATCGGGCTTAACACTTGCTTTACTGTGCTAAAAAATCTGCCAGCCACCTGAATTATTACTTTTTTGAAAATGAAATAATAAAGAAAAATGTAACGAATATATACTCGTATTTACCATAAAAAAGAGTAACTGTAAGATAGAACATACCGGATAAAAAAAAATAATAGTCAGGATTATAAAACTGGTGACGAATCCCTGGAATGGATGTATCGCGTTCCGGTCACACTAAGAATGAGTCATGCGCTGGTGTCTGGCATACATCGACGCTACCGACGATTCTCGATTTAGTACAAAATACTTATTTCAGTTGATATTTATAAATGTTTTTATTTCGTAATGACATCATTCAAATTATAGAGGTTTTGATGAGGAATACATAAAGTATGAAGACCCTGCAATTAGCATATTTGGAGAAATTAGATAAAATATAAGTCCTGGTCACTCGCTATCCATCACAGGGCGGCAAGTGTTAAGAAAAATACTGTCAGCCATAATTGGCTAACTTCGGCTTTGTAGAGCGTCGTCTCTGTCCCTAGAACCCTTGACAACGACTGACAAATCGCAACGGAACACGTGTGTGAATGATGGAGATGACGCTCTATAACACCGAAGTTAGCCGGTTATGACCGACAGTCTCTTTCTTAAGCCCGATGTGTATTACTCACCGCCAAGTACTGCAACATATGTGAGTTAGGCGTCTAGTTCTTGGTTGAACGTAAGAACTAGACGCCTAACTATATAGAAATAGGAAGTGATGTGATCGTACTTTCTCAGGTTGAAAATAAATCATATACAAACGTTTTGAAGACGCTGTAATTTGTTCGATTCTGATTATTATTTTTAAACTGTTCAAAATTGGAAAGAGCAAATATTGCATGAGTAAAACTTTAGTTTTAGAAGGCAGTAATTTTTGTAACACTTTTAGGGAATGAAGGCTGAAAAAGATCCTTTGGCTAAACTCATTTCTTTGATTCCTAGGTTTTTAACTACTATATTTTATGTAATGGTATGATAGGGACGTCGAATAATATTGGAGGTAGTAAGCCAGTGTTGAATTTACTGAGAAGCTGAGGACTGCCAATGAGTACCGCTTGAGACTTCGTAAGATTAATGAGTGAGCCATGCTCCTTAGTCTATTCCTAAAATATATTTTCTACGTTGCAGGTCGTCGTTTGTGAGCATTTCTGATTCAATCTCTGAAGGATTTTTTTGTGATGGTTCTTAATATTCAAACCTGGAATGTTGAAGGCAAAGATGTAACTGTAATGATTTTAACTTTACAAGTTATGGTCAGTCTAGCGCAGGTCTAGCGCAGATTAACTCGAACTTTCCTATCAATTCGTATGTATTTATTTTTCAGACTATATCTCTTAGATAACCAAATGTTGTGGTTGACTTGTTGGTTTGTTCTCTCACTTCATTGTGGGCATCATAGTGATTGGAGATATCGGTCCCTAATTATTTAAAAAGTACCACTTGCACAAACGTTATTTTATTGTTTTATTTTATAAGAAGCAACGTGTCTCTTCAGTACATTATATATACGAGTATAAAACAAAGTTTAATCTAGACCAGTAAAGTTTTACTGAAAGCTTAGAAATATTTTAAAAAAATACACTGATACGTGACGATTGACACCGACAGGTTGTGGACAATATGCATTCTACTGGTTGTCCTTCTTTGGGCACATTGCTCGTGGCCAAAGTTAGGTGGGAGTGATTTGTGGTTACTGGAGGCATGGAACAAGTAAAAGAATCCCAATACGTCACACTAACCAAGTGAGAGATGCAAGATATTAAACAAAAAACGATACCTTGTCTTTTGCATTTTTTCAATATGAGATTTATAAATATTCTTTCATTTGATCGTCTTTTTTAATTCAGCAAGATTGTACTTGCTTTCATCAGATCTTCATGTTTGCTAATGTTTATATACAACGAGTTTTAACCTGTACACCGCGTTAAAAATCAAATTCCACGAATCCTGTGCACGGCACAATTTCGGCGGTTTTTAATTTCAAAGTTTAAACGCGTATTTTGTTTAGAACCACTGATATTTGATTACACCACCAAGTAAACATGACATTCAAGTAATTTTATGATAATAAATAATAGTCATTACTCTTAAGGAGACTCATTAAATAAAGGAGATAAACTAAACATTACGTAAAATACGCAAAGGAATGCTACAGATTAGATCACAGGCGTTTGTGCTTCCCGCGAGGAACACGTTTAACGTGTTCCTCGCGGGAAGCACAAACGCCTGTGATCTGACGACAATCCAAGTTTCAAATCACAAATACTTAAAAAGAATGACACAAAATCGAGATGAAAATGGAAATTAAAAAAGAGAATTACTTGAATGTCACGTTTACTTGGTGTTTTAATCAAATATCAGTAGTTCTAAACAAAATACGCGTTTAAACTTAGAAATTAAAAAACGCCGAAATTGTGCCGCGCACAGGATTCGTGGAATTTGATTTTTAACGCGGTGTACAGGTTAATTATTGGAGGCTCAATATTTTTACGTAGCGGTTTCAAAGCGTACTACTGTTTGTATCAGGAAGTAGATATCCATAAATAAACTGAAACTTCTTATAGATTTCAAACCGTAGCTACAATACCGTTCAAGTTTTGCAAGGTCTGGTCAAAGAGCAAAACGTGAAATGATCTAGCCCGGTTATGAATCAATCACTGTCAGTCCGGAGCTGGACAGGGGCGAGCAAGCGCGGGCTAGTGAGGGAGGGCTCGGGAGTCTGTGGGGGCGATGTAGGATGGAGCGGTAATCCTAAGCCGATTGAAGCCCGCCACTGTGGCTGTAAATAAACCAAAGCATTTGAATATCTAGTGCAGTGGTCTGAAACTTCCTGAAACACATTTCAGCCATTATATAATTAAACAACATATCGTATCACAAAAAAATAATTGAATTTATTTTATAATATAATTCATTTTATAATTGAACATCATATCGTACCATCACGCCATCTCCCTGACAGGGTACGCAGAGATAAAAGAGTCTAGAATATCCTATCTCAAAACACAACTTTCAACTCTTCTATTGTACATTCATACACTTTCTCATACAACATACCATCGGACTGGAATCATCTTTTTTCATTGGGTACCAACGATAATAATATCTGCAACTTACCAACTAGGCCAGGGAAGAGTTGAGTTTGGATTTATTTAAAATATTACGTCTGACGAAACTTGTAGTTCATAACTATATTCCATGTCGAACGTATAATATTTAAGCAGAAATATTTGTTGTTTATAGTTAAGGCATTAACGTTGTGGAGGTTTAAGGACATTGTAATGTATTTTTATCAAACACTGTTTATTCCACTTTTTTGTGACGGTATAACCCTACCGGTTTCAAGGCTTTCACCTCATCTTCAGGGGAGCGCAAACAAGACTCTTGTTTTCGCTCCCCTTAAGATGAGGGGAAAGTCTTGAAACCGGTAGGGTTATACCGTCACAAAAAAGTGGAATAAACAGTGTTTAATAAAAATAAATTACGATGAAATATTTGATGATAAATACAATAATATTTTTAAAACTAATATTTTATGTAAAAAGCAATGAAGAATCGACTGTTTCATACCCCTGAGTTAGTGCAGTGCCACACCGAAATACTTCAATTTGAGGGGATTACCGGAGGGCGGACACTCTTCACGTGGCCTCACTCCTCCATGGTGGCAGATCCAGTGACTGAGGTAACAATGCTTAAGGAAATGCCTCATTTAGGGAGCAGAGATTTCCTGATTGTTGCCAGTTATTAACGATCATTGGAGCAACGATTTTAATGCTTACCACTAAGGTCCCAAAGTTTCCGGCCTAAATAAGTTTGAGGGTATGTAAACAAATACCATATTTTTGGGATTGTTAGAGAATTCTTCTTTGTAACTTCATAAAAAGAAATACAACGGTTTATAATGCGAAATAAATGTACAAATTAAAGGATTATCATATCTGATTATTTCAATGTATTATGTTGTGGTTTTTTATGTGTGAACATCATCTCCCATTTGTCATTTTACTTTTAAAAAATTTGGACTTCTTTGAAGCTTTTCTTTTTTTCGTTCTTGCTGACAGTTAACCTGAGGTGGTATATGTGGGTTAACTTTTTATTTTGTTTTCTGCCATATATTGTTTTTTTTAACCTTTCCTTCCAGGTGTTGGGTATCTTCTACACGTTGCTTCAAATAACCATCAATATCTCTATAAATATAATAAATACAAGGTTAAGATTTTAGGTATTCCTCCATAATATATTTACGCATTGATTTAAAAAATAATATTAATAATAATCAGAATTTATCGACTAAATCGAGGTGTTTTGTAAAGATCGAAAACAAATTCGCATTTAAACGCTGCGAGTGCCTCGTCTTGACGATAGGTGAATAGTATGCGGGAAGCGCGACACTATATTCGCATCTCACTCTTGCATACTAGACTGAATTGCGAGGAGCTGAATTGTCTCAATGTCGCAAGCATTAAGCGTAAGCGCCGGGGTATGCGACTGACGTTCCGCGCCACTAGTGGCTTCTAAGCTTGCAAATAGGTTAGATGTACGCCCGTTCCGTGAGCGTTGCCAGATGGTTTTTTAATGTTTTCAGCAAATAAATCTCAATTATTATAATTTTTAACTTCAATTATAATTAATTAAGGGGATTATCTATGAATGTTCTTATTTTTCCGATTTAAAATCGCAAATTTTTTATTGCGTACTCAATACCCAACACCGGAGCACGCGTATTATTTTTATCACCGTAAGAGAAGGGTTAATCTAGATATACGGGGCGACACTCGGGATGAGTTGATAATTTATATCATATGTACACATTGTGTTGCTGTCAAGGAAACTTTATTTGTTTGTTTCAATTAATCTGAGGGGGTATTTTTTTTTTTTGCCATTTATTTTCTTTTTCTTCATCTTATTCTACATGTGCAAGGGTGTGGGCTGAAAAACATCTAGTGTCCCTGTGGCTGGGCTTGGCCAATGTTATATTGGTGGGGTGTATTTTGGCCGAGGGGATGTTATTAGATGAGCCCAGGCCTTTTGATAGCTTCTGTATTGAATGTATTCTCTTCAATTTATGTGTTTTTGAAGTGTTATTTAAATATAATATGTGCATACTATGTTGCTGTCAATAAACCTATATTTATTCATTTGATTTATGTTAAATGCAGCGTTTGAAGAGGATCCTGATTACTCCTTTATTGGGGTTATCCTTATTGTGAGACCTTCTTCTTGTTTGACTTTTTTTAATTGGCTCCAGTATCACCAGTCTCTCGGGACTAAAGTTATTTTTTTCCGGTAGCATACCCGAAATATATTGGAATTATTTTCCAGCACAATTTTAAAAGTTTCTCGTTAATCTCTATTTCTTTAACAGTATAGATGTGAGCATCGGACTCCAACATCACTTTCGAAAGCATCTATTATTATAACTTTATTAACAAACCCATTAAATATATGAAGTATGTCCTTTAAAAATATTGCCTTACGGTCTTCCAATCAAATGAAAAATGAAGTTATGAATTCTGCTTCCTCCGGTCCCGTTGAATTTCCTGTCAATAAAAAAGCAATCAACGTGTAATTGATTGGAGATGTAACGAATCTTTTAGGGAGTACTGAGAGAGATGAACGCCACTTTAAAGCTTGGCAGGAAAATGTAGACTTTCGTAATGGAATTATGCAAAAGCTGCAGCAATTATGGCGACATATTGGCGAATGGAAAAATTTTCATGCGAGTTACCAACTCCATTTTTGAGAATTTTGTGATATATGGTTTTAAAATAGGTTTTTTAATATATGCAAAATCCATCCACTCCAGAATAATTTGTGACATCACTGTTAAAGTCAAATATGTAATTATGAAGGGGTAAACATAATAAACTTGAACTATAAAATAAAAATTAGGAGTTTAAAGACATGTCTCCGCCCCATAATGACATACAGCATAGAGTCCAGAGCCGACACGGTCAGAACCAAAAATCTCCTTTGAACCAGCGAAATGAAGATACTCAGGAGTATCGCTGGCAAAACCCTTCGTGATAGAGCACGAAACACAGAAATCCGAAGGATGTGCGAAGTTGAAGATATTGTCAGATGGGGACGACAGAGAAGAAGGTTCTGGAACGAACACGTATCCAGAATGGCGGAACCAAGAGCCGTAAGAATTGCCAGGGACAGTATCCCCCAAGCAAGCAGACCACCAGGACGACCTCCAAAAAGATGTTAAGACAGCTGGCAGTTGACGTCACCATGATGCAGGACCATAACAGGCCAACAGCCTAAAAGAAGAGGAAGAAGAAAAAGAAGAGTTTAAAGTTTTAACTGATTACATTTTTACCTAATTTGACGATCCGTCAAACAGCAGAATGGTTTTTTGTAGAAAAATGATACGCATTTGACGTTGCAAAGGTATTGCATTTAAATTAAATCTGTCAAGGAAAGAAAAGTCGAGAAACACTTGACCTATAAACTCAACATCTAGCCCACGCTCAAAACTGGGATCGTCCACAATACCCAAACTTTTAAAGTGACTTACTACTATGTAGTCGTGCATCATATTTAAAGAATGAAATTCATCCTTTAAAAAAAATAATGATAAAAAAATTATTTTTCTAGCATCATTTCCATGTAAGCAAAGATCTTTCTATGGGTGTTTATGTTTCCTGTTCTTTTAAATATTGTGTATTAATGAGATCTACTGAATATCTCTAAGACATCAGTCTGTTTACATTCTATAAGATGTATATTCCATGCTTATGATAGTTATGTCAGCCACTCCAAAAAATCGATGAAGTTAGCCCAATCTCTCAGTGTTAACTAAAAGGTTACCACTGTGAAACACTGGCGATATATGTCACAATTCTCAGAGGGCACATCCCTTAGGCATTACTCTATCATATATTTCGGCACCTGATCATACCCAGCATTAAACACAATTAGACACAGGATTTTTTTTTTGATATTTCAGGATATCAAAAGAGGATGAATTCGATCAAATTCGCATACATCAAAGATTACGGAGTAATTGTAACGTATTTAGCTATGTTTAGGAAATCTAAAACACTTACGATTATACTTAAAACACTTACGATTATACTTAAAACACTTACGATTATACTTAAAAAATACGTACTATTCGTCATGAGTAGCAAACGCAATAAATATTTTAAGAAATCATCAATTTGTCCCTTATTTGATTTTGACATGCTCATTTGTTTACACAGATTTACTTGTTTATGTTTGCACATATAATACAAATATGATGGTGTCACATCACGACGTTTCCATGTTGGGGTAGGCAGAAAGAAAAAACGCCAGGCTTTCCTATCTCTAGAGGCATCCTTCGTCTCTTCCACATCCACACACTTTCTTATATAACTTTAACGTTTTTTTCTTTCAAAATATTATTCACTTGATACAACCATTTTAAACTTGGTCTTCCTAAAATTCGCACTATCCATTTGTTTTGTTAGTCTTTATTCATTTAGTCATTCTTCATGTCCGAACCATCTCACAGTATTTCTTCATCTTGCTCAACACATCTGTCTTAAGTTCACATTAATTTCTAATCACTTCGTTCCGTATTCTATAATACTCATTATCGCAGATATCAAGTTGAGATGTATTGAACGCATTTACCAGAAGTCTGACTTCATTAATTTCAATGCACTTTATTTTTGACTCAAGTATTATGGATGCAACTAATTCAGACCTGTACATTCGGGACAGTTGCACATCGATAAATAGACGGCTGTCAAAGCGAGCAGCAACCTTAGACAGTTATCATATCCAAGTCGTAAAGGCTCTACTTACGTGATATTATCAAGAGAAATCAAAATGAATTTATTAAATGCAATTCATTTAGTGACATATTATATGGATCAAGCAAATCAAGATTTGTTTGTCGTAAATAAACATTGTTAAGCTTTATTAATTAATTAAGTTGATTAATCTGATGGTAAGTGACACACTAATTACTCTGTAATTAGACTTTTTTTATTCTCTTTCTCTTTTCATAACATTTTATTTGTTTTTATTTATATATCATTTTTACTTATAAAATATCTAAGTGTTTTATATTTAAGATATCTATCACACAGAATATCCTTTCATCCTTATTTTCCTTTACAAATTAAATTCAAATGACAATTTTAAATAGCGCCGTTTAGAGAGCAAATTCTCTTCAAGGGCGCTCTTACTCGGGACTCGAACCAACTATTATTAAACAAATAACGTCACCAATCAACACAACATTTACAACTCAAATTGTTTGAATTGGAAGAACCAACCTCAGCCAATAGAAGAAAAATACACATAATTGCAAAAAAAAAAAACACCATTTTGTGAGAAAAGAGAAGCACTAACCTAAATAAGGCCTGTGGCAAAGTTGTCCAACACATTTATAAAACATTTGATATATTTGTTCTTAATACTCTTTTTTTTTCTTCTTGTTTTTTGGTTTCTTCTTGTTGTTTTGTATTTGTGTTTTTGTGTATTTTTGTTCTTATAATTGTGTGCGGTATATTATGGGATGAAAATTTTTGGTCTTTCTGGAGTGATGATGTGTGAGGAGTTTGATTTCGCATGATGTTTCCAATTGTAATTGAGTGCCACTGTTTGTCAAGTTGATGAGAACGTACAACGGGGTTTTGTTTTGTGTAATCAAAAATCGGAAAGAAGTATCGATTTATTTTTTCATGCTAAATATCCTCAGTGAGATACAGGCAAAAGCCTAGTTTACTGGGGATGCGACAAATGAAAGGCAACAAACCCAGATCCATTAAAATTGTATGTCCAAATTAAATTACCTGTTGTTTTTTTCGCAAATTATGTATATTTCTTATCATGTGTAATAATAAATAAATAAAATTAAAAAAATCTGCATTCTTGTCCTTACACGTAACTAAATCCCGTTATAAGTTATCCATCTCATATTCCTATATTAAAACCTCCTAAAGGTTCTCACTTCTCGCTTTTCCTCTGTTAAAGAGCTACATGGTATTATATTGTTATGCAAGGTGCACAATTAGAAAAACACCTCTTTTTCTCTAAAATGCATTGTAAGTTCTTAGTTCAATTATCTTCATATTTCTTCTATGCAATGCAATATAAACACGTGGCAACGAAATTGGATTCAGCGCGTCACCTCTTGTTCTATGACTGTACTCGACGCATTTATCAGAGGATTATTAGTGTTATATATGGCAAGTGATTTGATAAATATCTGACGGCCATTGAGAGCCTCAAATTGATATAATTGTTGTTGTAATTCTTTTCTTGCGTGTTTTCTCGTATCTTACAAAATTTCGATCTTCAGTTAAAATTCAGAAGATACATTAAAAGCAGTGCCGATGTATTAACCGACAGACATGCTGTGAATAGCAACCAGCCTCCAGCCTTAAGTTTGAAATTAAGGCACAGTTTCATAAAGACTGTTAAACCCCTGAAACAACCACCTGCTTTTATTAGGATGAACTAGTGTAGTCAATTGTAGTATTTGGCAGCTCCAGTAGACGGATTTTGGCTGTAGAATAATTACCATATAGTTCTGAACTGTCTTAGAGTACATGAAAATCTGACATGAGCAGGAATCGGGAGAACCAAGGACATGATAAAATATTGAATATTAAGTTATGGGTTGGTTGGCTATTTGTACCTATAGTGAGTAGTAGAATTTGTGACACTTGCTGTAGTGCCCGAGAAACCCGATGTATTTCCCCGAAGAGGATTTGTTTTGTGAATTACTTTGGCCGATGCCACATTAAAGTGCTTCGTTAATTGCTAAGCTAGGTTTTATGTGACTCATATACTAGGTGACTTCATGCCTGGCCACACCAAAGTTTCCACACACCAAATTCATTGGACGGTTAGGAGCAGTTGAGTGAACACACGATGTCACTTTCAAAACTAACAAATTTCATTACAACTTACCATCTTTATTTACTTTCTGTGCAACTTCATTCCAAAGTGATTTTATTACAGGTACATTTTTCTATACTTTGCTCAATGGATTCCACAGAGGCTCCATTTTTTACACAGCTGTCATTAAAACTTCCACCATCTTGTAAATTAACCAACAAGTCTGTTCGCCAGGAGATTTACTCGATGACTAATCGTCAAGCAACGTGGCGCGAAGCGTGCAGTGTGGCCACTGCGATAGTATGCGGTACGTTGCTCAGCTAGGATATGTCGTCTAACTCGCAACATAGCTCTAAGCATCAAGCGAGGCTCCTACTTGTGTTGCCGAGGCCTTAGGGTTTGTGAAACACCTGGGCAGCAAATGTTTTGTGAAACACTTGTGGCCCAGATGTCAGAATACCAACTGGATTTTTTTAACAATACATGGTTGATTTTGACCTTTAAAATAATGCAAATTTAAATTGAACCTTTGAATTAAGACAGCACGAATACAAAATATAAGGTGAAGCAAAAAGTATTAACCATAAAATATTAACATATCTCATACAAAATTATATTCAGAGAGGAGTAAACATATGGTATACTATCACATACACAAGAGCACGATAGATCAGGGCTCAGAATATTTTAGATCATACCCTCGCATGAAAAGGTCCTTAAAAATATCAAAGGATACAAAAAAATCCCACGAAAAACGAATTTACTCGCATAATTTATTCACTCAATATTTATCAAAAAACACATTAAAGGAATCAAAATTATAACTAAGAAAAATTAATTAATTAATTATTTGAAACACTGAGAGATAAATTTCTATACATATTAATAAATAGTTTTTTGACGAGAATTTTCAACGTCTTTCCAATCATGGATTAGCGCTACGCTCAAACAGAGATTGTTTTTTGGCCTTTCCAGTTCACCGCTCCTCTTTCTTTACGTCGTCCTTGACTGTCCATGCAGTGAGACTCTGGAATCAGTTACAAACCAATATAAGACTTGCTCCGTCCTTGGCATGCTTTAAAAACCTAGTCAGTAAAATAACGTGTTTCATTCCTGATTTTTCTTTTCCTTTCCTCTCCACCATCCCTTCCTTTCCTTTTGATTGATGATATCTCACTTCATATGAAAAATAATGTTCGGGTGATTGTCCGTCTTTGTGGGGTTCGTGGGCATGTGCTCACGTATATGTTTATGGATTTCGTGGGGATGGATAGTCATTTGAATGATTTATGCGACCACGTAACTTGCTTCATTTCCTTTTGTCTGGTTGATTGGAAGAAATTGCCGCCTGTCAATAAGCGCGCCAGATTGTATTTGCAATAAAAGTGTTAAATAAATAAATAGTAATATTCATAAATAATAAAAAATCAGGAAATATTAAAACATTAACGATTGCATGCCGTGATATTTCTTTTTATTAATTTATTTTATATATGACAAGAAATATACACCATTTGTGAAAAAACAACGAGTAATTTAATTTGGACACAAATTTTAATGGATCTGGATTTGTTGCTTTCATTTGTCGTGTCCCCAGTAAACTTGGCTTTTGTCTGTATCTCACTGAGAACATATAGCATGAAAAAATAAATCGATACTTCTTTCCAATTTTTGATGATATAAAACCACGTTGCACATTCTCATCAACCTGACAAACAGTGACACTTAATTATACATGTATACATCACGCGAAATCAAACTCCTCTCACTTCATCACTCCAGATAGACCAAAAACATTCTCTCCATAATGTACCGCACATAATCATAAAAATAAAAAAAAACAAAAATATAAATACAAAACAATAAAAAAACACCGAACGATAAGATTTTTTTTTATATTTAACTGAAAATTTTATATTAGGGTATCGGATCCCTTGTTAATTTTATACTGTTTTTTTTTTAAGTGAAACAAGACGAACGTATATCATAAAAAGTCAATATCCAAATCATTACATAAACTTTTATAATTAAAAAAATTTGCGATCAAATAAACAATTGAAAAAAAGTCTAAAAATCTATTTTTCATCCTTTTATCTTGTATTCTTCTGAAATTTTACAAGAGCTTTGACCCTTTTGATTTGGAATAAAATGGCAGCCAATTTACTCGTAATTTGATATTATTTTTTTCATTAACAGCGTGGCATAATGAAAAACCATAAAATTTTTCCGGTAATGAAATACAATAATAGGAGATACAACGATAAATAATCTCGCGGCCCACTGATTGCATTACCATTGCAAAGCACCGCCATAAAACCATGGGGGGATCTCTTTACCTTCAATCTATTGCTATAGCATAAAATGAATATAAGAGAAAATTAAACATTTTTATACATTTTCTTAAACTCTATGAGTCGCCGTGTTCAGATAACAGAATATATTATTTTTGGTCATGTTTTCTGAAAAAGATATTTGCATCCTCACACACTCAGAGCATAAACGATATAGGAAAGAGATCGAAAAAAATAGTTATGAAACACTGATGAAATGTATAAAACACTGATACAATATTGGAGTTGTAAAACATTAATAAAATATTTAATTCCAAACAATAATTCAAAAGTGAAAAAGAAACACTTCATTGTTTATTCAATTCACAAATAAATATTTTAAAATACAGGCAGCCCTCGACTTTCACACATAATTGGTTCCTGAAAATGTGTGCGAACGTTGAGTGTTCGAAAGTAGAGAGATGTAAAAAAAAACACCAAAAATTGTATTTTAAAATATTTATTTATCAATGATAATATTTATTTATCAATAAAATATTAAAAATATTAATTTATCAATACGCATAATTAAGTTAACGAGGCGTATTTAAGTGCTTTCAGGTGTTTTAAGAGTTAGTTGAATACAACCCTTTTTTTTTTCTTCTTTTTTTGATAAAGAGTTCTATAACATGCTGTGTCTTTCTTAATCGCTCTACGTACTTGAGATATACGTTCTCCATTGGGATCATATTCTTCCATGATAGTCAAAAATTTGTCAAGATGCATGAAGGCTTCATTCATACTTTTTATTGTCAAAGTCTTGACAACTTTATCAGCTTCTTCTTCCTTACTTTCATTGTGTATTTCATTTAACTCTTGTTGTTCACTTAAGTATTTATTTGACAGAGGTACTGAGTGAGATTTAATTAACTCAATAACAAATCGGTCTTTGACGTCCAAATTTAGTACATTCATTAGGCTAACTATTTCCTCTGTGATCGTTTCCGGAGTTTCTTCAGAATTTATAAAATCACTCATAATTTGTGGGCATAATTGTTTCCAAGAACCGTTCATTGTTGACTCTTTTATTTCAGCCCACGAGTCTCCAATATTGTTTATTGCGTTCCATATATTATAATAGTTCTTCCAAAAAAGTGGGAGCGACTGCATGGAAGCCAATATTTTTTAAAAAATAGAATTTTAAAAAATGTGCGAAATAGCGAATTGTGCGAAAGTAGAATGTCCAAAAGTCGAAGGCCCCCTGTATATTTATTTATTTGGAATATATTGTACTTCGTAAATTAGTTATTTTTCTCCATTTTGATCATGTTATTAATCATTTGCTTATGTTGAATTAAAATCTAATAGTTATTGAAAGAGAAAATTGACATTAATAAAAACATTTTTTTAATAAACAAGTAAAGGAAAAAAAAAATATTTAAAATCGTTCCATTTTTTTAAATATATACATATTTACTTTAATATTTATTTTATTTCTAAAAATCAATAGTGACGAATAGAATGAAATTTTTAACAAACATATATTTTTTTTAAATCATATTATTTTTTGTTTGCTTTTGATTTGTTTATGGCATGGAATTAAAACATTTATTTATATACATTGACGAAAAAATACTTCATTGTCAATATACTCGTAATTCAAATATAAAATCTTTGTATTAGATTTTTTTTAAAGTAGATCTTCCATATTTTAGGGGATAAAATAATAATAAACGTTGTAATTTGTTTTAATCAAGCATAGTTTATTCCACTTTTTGTAACGGTACAACCCTACCGGTTTCAAGGCTTTCTCCTCATCTTCAGGGGAGCATAAACAAAACTGAATTCTGTTCGAACTGGTACCGAGATACACGCTCTTTTTTTTTAAACCTGGCGATTACCTGGTTTATTGCCATGTTGCAATATCTTCCAACCAACCAAGTGTTAACCAGACTGGAATCCTATTAAAAAAAAAATCTGGGTTCCAGCGGGAATTGAACCCGCAACCTCCGGATCGGCAGACAAGTGTCTTACCACCAGGCCACGGAGGTCGTCAGGAGGTCGTCGGTCGTTTACGCTTCTAACGATTGGGGACATTCGGGTTGTCCGGTCATTCGGGTTACTGATCCCCATTCGGGTTACTGATCAGGGGAGAACAAACAAGAATCCCTGACGAAGAGGTGAAAACCTTGAAACCGGTAGAGTTATACCGTTACAAAAGTGGAACAAACAGTGTTTGATAAAAACAAATTACAATGTCTTTACACTGTTTATTCCACTTTTTGTATCGGTACAACCCTACCGGTTGCAAGGCTTTCCCCTTATCATCAGGGGAGCACAAACAAGACTCCCTGATGAAGAGGTGAAAGTCTTGAAACCGGTAGGGTTATACTATTACAAAAAGTGGAATAAACAGTGTTTGATAAAAACAAATTACAATGTCTTTAAACCTCCATAATGTTATCGCCTTAAATATAAATAGTATAATTATAAACGTTATATAAATGTCTGTTATTTAATAGTCATTTATGGTTATTAAATAAGTAATAAAACTGTTCCATATTATAATACATAAACAAAACGTTTAACATTCACATCAGTACTGCCGTCATAAGCAAAAACGCCGATAACGGAAAAAAAACAGAAATTTAACTATAATAAGTATGAGGTAATATTCCATATCAAATTCTGAACCATAATCTATAAAAAAATACAGAAAAACATTTATTTCAACACAAAAATCGACATAATGTATTTTTAAATTTTACAAAATACTAGGTTTTTCCAAGCAACAAAACAATAAAATGTGATTCATAAGCAAAAAGACAGCAGGTGCCTATGCGTTTGCTGCGTTTTTGCTTATGAATCACAGTTTACTGCTTTTTTATTTATGAATAACGACATTTTTAAGAAGCAATAAAAACCATAAAAGTGCAGTTTTCTCAAAACTTAACTTTTGCAATTAGCTGCGTTTTTGCTTATGAATCGCATTTTACTGCTTTTTTGTTTATGAATCGCGATATTTTTAAGCAGCAATAAAAAACATAAAAGTGCAGTTTTCTCAAAACTTAACTTTTGCCATTAGTTGCGTTTTTGCTTATGAGGGCAGAATAGGCGTTTTTGCTAAATACTAACGGAAGAAATACATAATATTTAAAAATGTATCATATATTAAAAAGCTGTTGATTTTTTTCAGCCCATTTGAACATTTTTCTTTATTTTTTTGCAAAAATAAACACATTTAACAGGTATGAAAAGCACGTTTGATTTTATTGGTTGTTTTTAGGAGTGGCAGTCTGTTATTTTAGCAAATGAAGAGCTTTCTCTCCCTTATCTGATACCGGCTCACTGCCGGCACAATAAATAAATACAGGACTAACGAGGGGGAATTAGAGGCCAAAGCCTGGAGCCTACTCTTTGGGCAGAGGATGGGCTCTGAAGAAGGTCAGGAGTCTAAAATAGGGGCGCCGGAGAGATACGTTAATTATCAGTTTTCTTTCTATGTTTTTGTTCTTCTTGGGATTGATAAAATAATTGAAAATACTTTATAGGAAAAAATATAACAAAATACATTTGATAAGCTCAATATTTTTACAAAATTATTGACGGTGTTTCCCAAGACAGTGACCTTGTCAAATTGTGGGTGACAAAAGCATTGTATTATAAAACGCTAGATACGAGCGAGTATTGTTGCATCTTCACGTGCTGTAGTATTGCCAACACGTACGATGGCAAACTGTGAGGTCCGGGCTTACTTCAGCACTAAGGCAATGTTGTCTCCCGGCCTCTCCCGCTCACGCTGTTCAATATTTCTTCTTCGCCAATTCGGAAATGTTGAGGTGTATCTATGCTACGTCTGGTCAGTGTTATTGCATGGAGTGGAATGATAGAAGCGACGCTATTCATGTCTCACTCTCACTCTACTTCAGTATATGGGAACGCAAGAAATAGAATCTCAGTTCGCTCTCTTCGTAGCCAGCGGACTTTCGTTCGAGGTGGTCGCTTCGCCCGTTTTGTGAACGTCGTCCGATGTTTTTTTTCCATGTTTTCAGCAATTACATTTCAATTATTATCACTTTTGACTTCAAATTTAATTAATTTAATTGATTGTCTATGAATATTCTTATTTTTCCGATTTTAAATCGCTCATTTTTACATATGTATTGATGTGTATTGAATACATATCACCAGAATGGGTGGATTTTTTTAGCACATGAAGGAAAGGGTTAAACCGTGTGTCAAAATGAAGTAGGTATTAAATTCTAGGGCGTTTTGGTAAAGAGGTACAAGTCATCAATTACTTATTTGTCAGTTTGAAGTCTTACAACACTTGTATTCCTGAACTACAGACCTCAGGTAAATTTTAAAGATAAACTTTGAATACATAAATAATTTATGTATTCAAAGTTTACCTTTAAAATTTACCTTAGGTCTGTATTTCAGGAATACAAGCGTTGCAAAACTTCAAACTGACAAATAAGTAATTGATGACTTGTACCTCTTTACCAAAACGCCATAGAATTGAATGTAGCAAGTTGTCAGCCCTGAGAGTATCGGAGTAGAGGAGAGCCACCTGTAACTCTCCCCCTTCCTGTTTACCCCCAGCAAACAGTTCCCACTCTTCCTTTTGTTTAGTGGTAATCGTGTGAATCTGCCCCATACCTGCCCCGCACCCGCCCTGTCCCTTGCCCCATTCATTATCCACTCTGATTTTCTCTATAAAAATATTGTGAGGTGAAGTAAGCCCGGTGGGTTTATTTGCTGTCTTCATGAAATATTTAACGAGCAATCCAAACATTTTTTATCCAACAGAGAATATAACATTGAGCTTTAAAAAAACTGGTAATATTGATAAAACAAATTTACTGAATTTTCAGTTTACAAAATTGTCGAGTTTTGTTAAATGTGTGAAGAAAACATTTATTAAATTTGACAACATTTTCTCAATTAACAAATATATAAAAAGCCATAAATTTTCCAAACTTTTCAATTTGAAATCGAATTAACACGTAAAGCATTTATTGTGTATTTCATGATGAAATTAAAATATTTATATTTATACTACGGGTTCCATCCCTTGGCTGCTCTGATACCAAAAAAGGCAATGTGCAAGAATAAAAATACTGAGTAGTTAAAAAGACAGCTTACAATATGTAACAATGAGAAATAAAGGGATATTCAAATTGAGCGGTTTTTTTAACTCTTGGATAAAACACAGATGGCGTCGCGAACTTGCCTGGGTCTTATGAAATTTGAGAAGTGTAATGTATGACATTTATAAAAATGGAGTTATATACAATAAAACAAAGCGTTCAAATCGTTGAATTATTTTATGCACTGTAATCTCCGGAAACGGTGATGTTGATTGGCCACTATGATCATGTAATCTGACACCGTTGGACTATTTTCTCTGAGATTACGTGAAAAGCCAGGTCTATAAGAATGACCCCCGATCAATTCCTGAGCTGAAGGACAAAACTATTCGCGTTATTGGTGAGTTAGAACCGCAAGAATGCCAAAATCTCATCGAAAATTTTGACAAAAGAGTGGACATCTGTGAAGCTGCAAGAGATGGACATTTGGCGGATGTTGTTTTTTGTGTTTAAATTTCATACATTATACTTCAATGACCAATAAAAAGTTTGTTTTTTTTTAAATCAAAGCAATATGTGTGTTTTATTCAAGAATAAAAAAACCGCTCAATTTGAAAAACCTTTTATATTCATAGTTATCTGATAAACACTAAGTAACATTAGAAACTAAGATAGTATAAAATAAAACAATCTAACATAAACCTAACATTTTTTGACATATATCAAATGATCAGGTAAAGACTTGAAGTATATCAAATTTAATTGATATTTGAATGTTGCAATATTTCAATTTATGTGAATACATAAATGCTACTGAACTATTGAAAATATTTAGTTTTATAGCAATACAAAAACACGTTTGAAATACTTATATCTGTCAAGGATTTTCAATGTTGCGTCATATTGACGGTCATAGAACATACTTGCCGGTAGGAAGGTTTAAAAATATAATACTAGAAAATGTGTTCCTCTTTATGGAATCGTGTGTGTAGAGTAACCTACATGTAGGACACACGATTCCATAAGATTCAACAGAAATACTACTTCGGTGTTTTTTCTTGCAGGTAATACAGTGTACACCACTACTTATTTCGTTCAGCGTTATATAATTCAAAATTATGGTAAATTACCAGTAACAACTGGTCCATAACACATAAGTCCAAAAACGTGAAAAAAAGGTAAGAAAAATATTAAGTTATTCTCATATTAAAAAAATATACTTTTCGTTTTTCACTATGAAAATTAAAATTGAAAACAAAAAAACAAGATTTCCATTTTAATGTAACGAAAAAAACACAATAGAAATTCCAGAATAGAAAATATGAACAGAAGAAAATAAAAGGACAAGGAGACGAATCGGAAAATCATGTCGCCTGGAACGACTCCTGTCGTTTGTTTTTTTTTTTGTTTATTGTTTCCGTTTGTTTTTTTTTCTTTCTATTTTTATTTATTGTCGCTGTTTGCTTCCGCGTGTATGGGCTGATTTGAGCAAATAATCAATCGGTTCCAATGGGGTAGCTGGTGAACAGTGGGGTAGATTTGTTGTGCAAGGGGTGGGTTTTCGCTCGAAACGCCTGTACGTGTGTTCACATCACTTCGAATTGAATTAAAACTTTTCCAAATGGGAACACGGCGTATTTTTCAGATTAAAGTGTTTAAATATTTACTGTGTAACGGAAGAAACTTTTTGCAATACTCTGTACATTTTGGTTTATTTATAAATCATGGATTTTGATTAAAAATTAAGATAGGAATTGCAAAATTTAAAATAACTTAATGAAAATCTACCATGAAAGATTTTTCATTTGTTTATCATTTTTATTGATCGAACAAAGGAATAGATTAGAATAAATTAAATGGAGGGACAATTCGCGCCATGCGTAGAATATCTGTTATAACATTATTTTATTGAGTAAGAATTGATCGAAAAAAAAATAACTGTTAGAGACGTACGTTATAATTAAAATTAAAAACGAAATCCTAAGACAGTTTAGCCCAGTGGTCACCAAACGATCGCTCGGGAGCGGCATTTCGGTAGCTCGCGTATGATATTTTATCATATTTATAAATTTACCTCTCAACTTTTATTATTGGACTCCGAAATTAAGTATTTCTCGAACTGAATTTCAATGAAGTGCTTAAAAAGTTGCCGTTGTTATATAAATTTCTAAATAAAATAGAGAAGCAGTCAGCGATGTTTTACGGTGGGAACTGCGCCATACACTTTGTTTCTCTCTCGCAGATTCACACAGTTCCACGCGATCGTCAAAGCTTGACGTTCACAAAGTTACCATTCATTTTGTTTTTTTTTCACCCTGTCAACAAAAAATCTGTATCCAGCTATATCGTCGAAAATTTTCAAGAAGATGGCCCTTCATCAGAAATGGAACTGATAGAATTTCAATGTGATTTGTCGCTTAAGAGTGTTGCTTCAACTGTAGAATCTGTATGGCCTTTAGTCCCAACAGAAAAGTATCCAATTTTAGTTCGAATTACACTCAAAATGAAGGCATTGTTTTTTTCTATTTACTTATGTGAATCAATGTTTTCCACTATGAAGATGATTAAAAGTAAATACAGAAACAGATTCACAGATGTACATCTTGATAATTGCATTCGGATGGGAGTGACAAGGTACTCATCGAAAATTGAAAAAAATGTGGAAGAAAGTGAATGCCACTAATTCTTTTTACTTTTGCTCACTTATTTCAAGATATTTTTCAATTATAATTTTTTTATAAATAACTAATTAAAGTACGCATTTTATGTTTTATTGGAAGCCCGATGTCCTAATATATTTGAAGTAATATAATAATATTGTGTATGGTACAATAAAGGACTATGATAAAAAATGATAAAGAAGGAATATGTATAAGTACCTCACCAGATAATTTCAATTTCCGAAAGTAGCTCACATCCTTATTGAGTTTGGCGACCACTGGTTAGTCATATTAAGAGGATGAAAGAAATAAATTTGTCTAGAAAGAATGGTAAGCGATGAAGAAGAAGAGACCAAAGAAAGAGTGGAAGGATATAGTCGGAGAAATTTTAGCTTAGGGAAAGGTGAAAAATATGAGAAACTGGAGAACACGAATGTCGAAATGTATTGATGTAGTCAAAGTGTTAGCCGTATGACTATGCTGTATAGTGTTCACTTCAGGCCTCTTTAACCACTTTTGGCTTAGTTGAAAGTGATTACATATGGCAATCTCATGGAAAATCAATATAATATGAATGGCGAAGTGCCAAACCAGCCTATACAACGAATATGTTGAAATTAGATAATAGAGCTCAAAGTCTATGGGTTATTATAAATTGAATGTTGTGTAATTAATGTTTTTTTATTCATTGAAGAGATACGTTCTAAAACTACTACAATAAAACTAAAAAAAAAAATGTAATAGTATGACAAGATTATTTGATGATTAAAGTTTTTTTGTTTGGTAGGTAAATTTGGCATAAAAGTATATCACGAAAATCGCTTTGCCAAAAAAAAAATTGTAGATGGCAGCAGTAGCACAATTTAGAATTTTGAAGTAAAGGCACTTCTGGCTTATAAAGAAATGCTATGTGGCTCAAATTTTAACACTAACTTTTTTTTTGGTTATCTTGGATAGGCTGGTTTGGTTTAATGCCACTCATATAATATATGGGTAATAAAATTGCTACATATCTTAAGACTGCATCTTTATTTGCTTAATAAAACAGCATGATAATGAAAAAATAGTCGTGCAAGGATTACTTTTTGGTTAGCAACACTTTCGTTGTATACAATTAAATCTAGAAGACAAATTACCACGTTGTATTTCTGCAACACAGCAAAATAATGTTAAAAATAAAATCAGAATAATGTTGAAAATTGTGGAAAGCCTAGGCTATGAAATATTTTTAATAAATTTTCCGTTATCAATGTGCATCGAATCCGAAACCCTTAGAATGAAAATTAATGTTAGGTAAGGGCGACGCCATAACACTGTATACCATTGTATACTCGTGCAGTACAGCCTGGCAGGTTTATTGCCATATGCCATTGTCTTATCAACAAAATTTATGGTTTTTGAATATATTTTTGTTAAACAGGCTTAAAATTAAAATTGAATTCAAACGGAAATTAAATTCGTAACTCTCCCGCTGGAAAAGTGGCGTCTTATCAATTAGGCAACGGAATAAAATACTTTAGAATTATTGCTACGCGTATTTTTTCAACCAATCAAAAAGTTATTAAAATTCAAGTTTTATTTAAAGCTCAGACTGAACTCGAAATTCGAGGGTGGAAAAAAATGTTCGATCACTAAGCAACGGTAACTGTTTTAGAATTACACACGTTTGGAAACAAAAAAATACCATACAATTAAATAAAAAATACTTCAGTATAATGCCAGTGGCTTAGTAAATATAATCTGCACAGTGGCTATACATCGCACTCGTTCCTCAACTACCCTCCTTCCAGTATCCGGCACCCTACATAGTATCGAGGCAGGGCAGAGGCAACTAATCTGCGGTTGCGCTAGGTTGTGTCGTGCTAATGGGGTGAGGGGCTGAATTCACTACTGACCCACTCTCCCGATAAACCTATCGGACTCTGTATAGCCTTTATACCGACTCTAGTCTCAATTCTTTCTGTATGGTATGATGATACGATTCAAATAGATAATGAATTGTCTTACACTTCAAATGATTATTATTTAACCCATACTAGAAATGCTTTTAAAGTCATTGTATGATAATTTGTTTAAAGTCAACTGAAAATATGGCAACCTTACTCATGTTTTTGGGAAGATTTCTGATTTTAACAACTGAGGAGGTAACTATCAAAATAGATCATCTCCATCGGATACAAAAAATGAGATGATAAAGCAGATTTTTTCCTTATCGATGGTACGGAGCCGTTTAACATTTCAATTTAAATGAAAGAAGCATATAAATCATTTAAAAATCATAATAAAAAACCGACGATATTGCACTGCTTGCGGAGACGGAACAGGAATTGAACGAGGCCTTAAGAAAGATGGAAAATGTTTTGTCATCCAATTACAATATGAAAATAAACAAAGGCAAAACAAAATGTATGGTTGTTCTAGGTGGCGTCAGTGTTGAGCAAGTAAGGGAATTGGTTTTCTTGGGCAGCACAGTATCTCAAGATGGCCGATCAAAGGCAGAAATAATAAGTAGGGTTCAACAGGCAAGAGTTGCTTTCAACAAGAAATCCAAGATATTTGAATCTACTAACATTGATATCAATGTTATGAAGAATTTAGTGAAAACTCTTGTCTGGAGTGTGTTGCTGTATGGCTGAGAAACGTAGATCATCAGCCAGAGTGAGCCCGAGCGTCTGGTAGCCTTTGAGATGTAGTGCTTAAGGCACATGACCAGGGTTCATTGGTCAGATCACATCCGAAACGACGAAGTATTGAGCGGGGTTGGAGACACAAGGCAACTCCTAAATAGAGTTGCCCAACAACGATCCGGTTGGATAGGTCATAACATCAGGCACCCAGGCCTGCTCCTTACCATCCATCGTCGAGGGAATGATTGAGGGCAATAACCATAGAGGCCGCCCTAGATACTCGTATAGCTACATGGACCGGGTGATCCGGGATGTGCGCTGTGGCAGCTACCAGGAGATAAAGAGACTGGCGGATGACAGAGATGAGTGGAGGGATCGAGTGTCCTAGGATTGTAACCCAGAAAAAGAAGGCAAAAAAAAAACAACATTTTTTCAAAAATAATCTTGTCCAGGCTTCAAACCAATCAAAAAAGATCATGTCCGAATTAACCAATCATAGCTTTCCGATTGTGTCTAACTTCATACCAGTTCACCAGCACCTGTCATTTTTAAATCGTACGTGCAGTGTAATGACGACCTCCGTGGCCTGGTGGTAAGACACTTGTCTGCCGATCCGGAGGTTGCGGATTCGATCCCCGCTGGAACCCAGATTTTTTTTAATAGGATCTGGTTTCACTTAGGGCCTATAAAAACATCTTTCTGATTGGTTGGAAGAGATTGCCACATGGCCATAAACTCGCCAGGTTAAAAAAAATCTCATTATACATCTACCTACATATACTCGTATTTATAGTTTTATAGTAATGTTTCTTCTTATTTTGTAACACTTTACTTATTTTATTTGATTAAAATAAAAATAAATTACTCTACCCAATTTTTTGTTTTATAAAAAAGAATGTTCGGGTGATTGTCCGTCTTTGTGCGGTTCGTGGGCATATGCTCACGTATGTGTTTATGGATTTCGTGGGGATGGATAGTCATTTGAAAGATTTATGCGACAACGTAACTTGCTTCATTTACTTTTGCCTGGTTGATTGGAAGAGATTGCCGCCTGCCAGATTATACTCGTATTTGCAATAAAAGTGTTCAATATATAAATGCAAAACAAATTGTATGGCTCTAAGTGTGAAACGAAAGTGTATAATTTAGTGTAAAGGTATATTAATAAATTTCATTTTGTGGTGAAATTCGAGAAATAAAACAAGGAATAAATGGTTTTATTCACAAAGCAAACATTGATTTAATGCTGCATTCACCACAAAGAACATAGAGATAGGAATATTTTATTCGCATTCTGGCCATTAATTAAGTTGCATGGGTTAAAGGTTTGCCTATATCTTAGGACAGATAAAGATGAACCCAATGGCACAAACAGTTGCATCATATAGTTCTTAATTTCCGCATCATCGCCATAGTGTTTTTGTTTACTTAAATGATTTTGTATAGTGCTATTACCCGACCATTACAATAACCTCAAGAGCCCTTCTTAACTTTTAAAAAAAAATTTGAATCGCATAAAATGTACAAGAGGACCTATGACTTTTCAAGTCAACCGAAAACTTCTACAATTTGAAGTTTTGCCTCAAGAGAATAAAATACTTCCATAGAGAAGATCCCACTACCTGAAATCTTCTGCCAAAATAAGGTTAACCAACTGTACTAGCAATCTGAAAAATCAAATAATTCGTAGCGATCGACTTTAATCTGTTACGAGATCCGGAGATCTCCTGCAGTTTAAAACAATACTAGAAAATATCTAGTCATTTCTTCTAAAGTTCTTGTCATTATACTTTCCAACATACGGTAAAGCTTGATGAATTAATTGCCATGTGACAATCAGCGATGGCTGGTCTAGAGGTGCGTTTGTGCGCTGAACCGGATAAATAATTCGTAATAATTAAATTATATATTCGCTAACATGACTTCCAAAAATGTTAAATATTTTTATAGATTAAATGTGTATAAGAATACTGACAAATAGAACAAGTATTTTTATTTAAGGGAAAATTCAATTTTTTTTTAAATAAAATAAAAAAAAACATTCCTTTCAAATTGACCGGCCAAGTTTGCCAATACTCAGGGAGCGATCTCCAATACGCACCGGACGGAAACGCAAATTCATATAGGGCAGACAGAGACATCCAGTAAACCGTGAGACAGCGATATTTCATATTTGCTCAGCGTCTCGAGGTGCGTTGGTGCTCAGCCCACCAACGCATCTCGGGACCAGACGCAGCTGGTGATAACATCTTCCAGCCAACCAGACAAGTATTGAACGAAGTAAAAGTGAAAATCACACTAGAATATTTTTTTTCGAAATCTGAGTACCAACGGGTATCAAACCCGTGCCTCCAAAGCTCGGAGACACAACATTTCCTTTGTTTGGTATGGGTTGTAAGATAATCGCATTGACGATGAGAGCCCGTCATTGGATGTTCACAATTCCGAAATTTGTTAATGTGTTATGAATAATATGCCTCACGAAATAAGTTTAAAAAACAATAAAATAACATGTCTCTGTCAGGCAAACAATCCAACATATTTCCTGAATCGAATAAAATTCGAGGTCAAAATTTTTCTTTTTTCACAAAATAATTGCAGATTGGTGATGGGGTTAATTTATAGAACGTGACTGAGAAATACACATACCACGTATAGTCTACGACATAGGTTCTCAACCTTATTTAGCCCACGGTCCACTTTGACAATATTTTTTTTTCTAAAGCCCCTCAATTTTTTTTACTTGCGAATCTGAAACAGCTATTGCCACGATTATATTTAAACGTGTAATATTATATACTATAGTCGTAAGATAGGATATGGTATGGTATGACCCTATCCTGTTTCTGAGTTTTAAGAAGACTGTTTCAATGAGAACAATTAAAACGCATACTTAATTATATTGAAAAGAATTTTTATAAACATTCCAAAGACATTGAATTTATAACTTATCTCAATGAGAAGGTTGAATTTGATGCATTTTAAGGAGTTTGTTAATATCAGGCTCGATTTTACTTAAAAACAACCGTAAGTCGCCGCGTTTAGTAACAAGGAGCCGATTTCTCTTTTTAGTTACCAATGTTGCTACAGCACTAAATCCACGTTCATCTACTCGTAAATAGGAAGATGGGAATGCTATCAGAAATCGTTGAACAATTGACCATAATCCTGGGTACAGTTGCAAAATCGGCTTACGAAGCCAAAATTCTTGGTAGCCATTCTTGAATTTAATTTTTAATTCCTCATTTGTCGTCAGTTCTATTAGTTCTTCTTCTAACTGGGATGATCCTGCTGTGTTGACATTTGAAAAAGGATCCAAAACCCAGTCTGGTATGTCCATGTTTAAAATGTCCTGAAATCGTTCTTTGAAATCACTGTGGAGGTTTTTCAAGTGTTGACAGTAAACAAGCAAGTCGTCGTGCTTGAAGGATACTGCTGATAAATTTGGGAAGTTATTGAATTCGCGTCTGCCGATATTTCTTTTGTATAATAGCAGTTTGGACACGAAATCTGCAACGCTATTTTTTGTCTTAATCAAGTTTAAGTCGTCGCCTTGAAGTTGGAGATTGACATCATTAAACAATGTATACAGGTCTGTCAAGTACGCAATATCGTTATTTGATGAGATGAGGTTGTCGCGCAATTCCGTGTCTTTGTTTCCTAGGTTTGTCTTTTTTAGACTATATTTTTTAATCTGCCCACGCCTCTCCGTGCCATCTCAACGCCCCCTAATTTTATCTGAGTATTCTACTGCCCCCCTGAAGGTCTCAAACGCACAAAAGGGGGCGTTATCGCCCATGTTGAGAACCTATGGTCTACGACCTCATTGAGGAAACGTTTATAACTAATGAAGTACGCAATTTTAGGTAGTTGACAATTCTATTATATGCCGAAAGGTAACAAACAACAATCTTGACAAACCTTGTTAGCTTTGTTGTGAACGTTTTTGGTAATCATTTAGACATAATTTATAGTTTCACGGAATTCAATTTAAGAAACTTTAAATTTTACGAGATTAAGAATACTTTCAAATTACGTAAATACATGTGAATCAATTATTGCTTTATAAACTATCATACTCGTAGATATGGTCATGACATTTTATTTAATTTTTTAATGTCTAAGTTTATATTTTTACATGTTAATTACACAACCAAGTTACTAACTTACATTTCAAATCCATTTTCTGTCGTTATTATCAAGAAAAGGAGAAAATGCAAACTCAGCAAAGGCAACTGATCATATATTCACCATCCCTAGAGTTAGACCATCTTTGCCCAAGGGCAATATGCCTATTTGGTTCCAATGACATACAGCGAGATCCCGAATTCAATAAAAGCAAAAGAGGGCAAAAACAATCAGGCAGCGGATCGTACCGTGTTAAATTACAGCGTCTTCGAAATGTGTGACTAAGATTTATTTTCAATCTTCGAAAGTACTATCATATCACTTCATACCAGAAGGCATTGAACTGGTTGAATGTTAGAAATAGACGCCAAATTCACATAGTCTCTATTGTGTTATATTCTTATCTGTCCCGCCACCCCCTCTTATCTCACCGAAAATTTTCAGCGTCTTTCCAATCATGGATTAGCGCTACGCTCAAACAGAGATTGTCTATTGGCCTTTCCAGTTTACCGCTCCTCTTTTTTTACGTCGTCCTTTACTGTCCATGCAGTGAGACTCTGGAATCAGTTACAAACCAATAAAAGACTCGCCCCGTCCTTGGCATGCTTTAAGAAGCGATTGAAAAAAATAACGTGTTTCATTCCTGCTTTTCCTTTCCTCTCCACTATCCCTTCCTTTCCTTTTGATTGATGATATCTCACTTTACATGAAAAATAATGTTCGGGTGATTGTCCGTCTTTGTGGGGTTCTAAGGTATATGCTCACGTATGTGTTTATGGATTTCATGGGGATGGATAGTCATTTGAATGATTTATGCGACCACGTAACTTGCTTCTTTTACTTTTGTCCGGTTGGTTGGACAAGATTGCCTTGGTTGGTTGGTTGGAAGTATTTGCAATAAGTGTTAAATAAATAAATAAATAAAAAATTAATAAATTATTAATAAATAAAAAAATAAAAAAAAAAAAAAAAAAAAAATAAATAAATAAATAAATAAATAAATAAATAAATAAATAAATAAATAAATAAATAAATAAATAAATAAATAAATAAATAAATAAATAAATAAATAAATAAATAAATAAATAAATAAATAAATAAATAAATAAATAAATAAATAAATAAATAAATAAATCAATCAATAAATAAATAAATAAATAAATAAATATATAAATAAATAAATGAATAAATATATATATATATATATATATATATATATATATATATATATATATATATATATATATATATATATATATATATATATATATATATATATATATATATATATATATATATATATATATATATATATATATATATATATATATATATATATATATATATATATATATATATATATATATATATATATATATATATATATATATATATATATATATATATATATATA